>APFE031261701.1:77854-89639 GCA_000404065.3 Pinus taeda
GATTGACAATACCTCTGCAATAAAGTTGGCCAAGAAACCAAAGTTCCATGATCGAACGAAGCACATCAATACTAAATATCATCTTATTTGACATCATGTTGAGGCCAAAACATCCATCTCTGTCATTGTTCCACTAATGAGCAAATTGCAAACATCTTCACCAAAGTGCTTGGAAGAGAAAAGCTTGAACGATTCAGAATGATGCTTGGACTCACCAACATCCCTTCAGATTAAGGGGCGAAATGTTGACACCTAATCATCAGGATTGGGTGAACATAATGTAAATAAATAATAAGTAATATGAGCAGTCATCAGGTGATGAAGTGAACAGTTTCTCTCTCATGTATATAATAAAGATCAACCTGAAGGAATAGATATACGAATCAATTTTGCTTTGAGGAGTTACTGCCTGGCCTGACAGTTTTTAACATTGTTTTTTAATTGCAGGTGTTCAGAATAGCATGGGCAAAGAAGTTAAACACAAGGTTGTTAATAAGTTTGATGCAGATTTGAAGCTCATTGAAGAATGGATTCAGAAACCAATAGAACAAATTGAGGTGAGTCTTAAAGCACCAACTGGAATAAAAGAATTGAATGAAATGGTGAATGATGATCTTGAGTGTGCAGCTTATAGGGAAAAAGCAGCAGCACCTAATGATGAAAGTGAAAAGAATGATATGGATGTTTCTAAAGACAAAGATGAATACATTGAAACCATTTTTCAGCAATGGAGTTAAGAAGAGATAAGATTCTTCTATCAAGAAATATGGCAGAAAGAAAGCTAGGAATATGAAGCGCAAGAAGCAAAGGAAAGAAGACATTTTGAAGATGCAATGTTGTGGCAGTAGTCCATGGTTGAATCAATATTTGAAGAGGAAGATTTAGAAGACAAGATCAAATTGTGTTTCAGCACAAACTCAAGAAAAGTCAAAGAAAAATTGCAGCAATAGCAAGTAAAGGAATATGGAGCCTACAACAAGAAAGTGCAACAGAGAATGAAACAATTTCGAGGATATAAAATTTGGAAAAAGAGAAAAAGAAAATGCAAATTTGTGAAAGCCTTGAGTCATTGTAAGCCTAGCTGAGACATTGACCAACAGGCATGTTTGAGTGATAGTTGAGTCAATTTTCTAGTGTAAGCCTAGCAGGCCTAGTTGAGTCATAATTAAGTCATATGGTCATAATTAAGGGGGAGTGTTAGAAATTATAATTACTCCCGCATGAGGAGTTGGCTAAAATTAGAGAGTTAGTTAATTGAGTGTTCAATGTTCAGTTTTGAGCCTTGAGTCAAGCCAAGTTAAGTGATAGACGAATTTTAGTGTGTGGTTGCATGTCAAGATATTTTAGGCAAGTCGCTAGTTGGAAAATGTTAAATACCCTTCACCAGGTTCATTGTAAGAATCAAGTTTTGTGTGATCAATAGAAAAGTTGCAACTCCTGTGTTTTGTGTGCATTTGTGTTTTGTCTCCTCTGCCTTTCCAACAGTTAAGTGAATCAGCTAAATTATATTTTCTTTCTCAGGAAATGGCAATATTAATATATTTTTATAATAGTTTTTAAACTTTTAGTGTTATTAATATTTAAGTTTAAAAATATAAAATATTATAAAAATAATATATAAAACTAATAATAATAACTAAAATATATATATTTAAAATAAAACTAAAATATCTTATATAATAAAGTAATTTATAAAACTAAACAATAATATTATTACAAATAATACACTAAATCTTATTAGTACAATACAGTGAATCATAGTATCATAATACAATACACTAAATCAATAGTATTGGGACTTTTATTTATATTTTTTTAATCTTTTTCGTTATTTAGTAATTTTATATTTTATTTATATATGTTTTAATTTTTGTTTTTATAGAATTTAAACTATTTTTGTGGTTTAAAAACACAAATTTATATTTATTTAAATTGATCTTTGATTATTTTTAGTTTTGGAATTAAAAAAAAAAAAATGGATTTAAAAATACAAAGGAATTTTAGTGATTAAATTCATTGAAGTGTAGTTTATTTGGATAAATTTCTAGAAATAATCCTAAGGATTAAATTTGGGTATTTTATCTTTTTTAAATAAATGATTGACTAATTATTATTTTTACTATATTTAAACTGATCAATTTTTTAGTTTAAAATTATTTTCCATAAAAATCACCAATTTTTTTAGCAAACTCACTGTAAAAGAAGGGGATCACTAAAAACTTTGGATATATGCATTACATACTTTTGGAGGCAGATTTCATCAATGATTAGGGTATTATCCCCCTTATGCATTACATACTCTTGGAGGCAGATTCCATGAATGACGAGGGTATTATCCCCCTCCTATAAGAGCATTATACTTCTCTTCATATTTTGATTTGTGTTTTTGTACACTAGTCATGCTCCACATTTTGTTTGGCCTATAGATTGGGACATATCTTATCTTAACTTGATTCTGTTCTGAAGCATTGGTAGATCTTACTAAAACTATGGTAGATATGTACAATTGTCTTACTACTTAGCCTTTGGAAGGCCTTTGAAATATTTTTGTCCAAAGACACTTTTTGAACATATGCACTGGTACATTATATAAGGTGTTAGAAATTCGAATGTTTTTATAATGATACTATGCATATTAGGATTAAAGAGATTCACCAAAATGTCTACACTTTAAGACAAATTTCCATTCATAAATTTTTCCATAAACTAAAAATATGCTTTGTATACTCCTTTTATGACTCAATAAGGGAGGTAGCTCAATCCATCTACATAGTGCTACTACTTTATCTAATCACTAATCCTTATCATATGCCCCAAATCTACTATTTTTTTACTGTATCACATCTCTAAGTTCAAGTTGTTTGTCTTGCATCTTTATAGTGTGGAATCTCAATCCATTAATATGTTAGGAGTCTACTTGAGTTAGTTTGGTGAGTTGATGTAACATATAGATCTATAGCCTTGTTGCAATCTAATACCATTTCTAAAACTATGGTCTTCTTATGAGGGTATGGGTACTTAATAGCTAAACTTAAGGAAGGGCACAATTTAGTAAGCTCACACACTATATTGGTTTCATAGTGGAAATATAACACTACTATTAGAATGCAAATATATTAATGATTGCCTCATGGTATTTTGACTACGTTATTCTTTGACTCACAATATTGTAAAAAATATTTATCTCACATGCATCATGAGATTTGTTCTCCTTTCACTCTCTCATATACAATTGAGGTGGAGTCTATATTGTACATGCGAGAAAATGTGCAAATAATATAGGGTGATGTTCACATATGTAGTGTCCTCCTTGTATGATTGGAGAGTTTACATGGAGAATAAGTGAAAAAAAATTGCTTGAATGTATGTGTGGGGGTGTAGCCTTGTATTATTGGGGAGTTTACTTGGAGAATAAGAGAGTGTTTCCCCACCCTTATCTCATCCTCGGGGTAATATTTCTGACTATAAACAAAGTTACAATCTTGTGATTTAGAAGATCAAGTTAATGGACATAAATGGTCAACATCATAGACACCAAGTTCTTTCTTGTTATATCACAACCTTAGTGCAACATATAGCTTACATAGAGCTTCCATATCTAACCATATAACATGGTCATTGATTCAACATAATTTTGTTTCATAAACACATTCTAGAAATTATAAAACCACATCACAAGAGTTAAGGATACAATCCTTATTTTGATACGTATCCCAACAAGAAGAAGTTGATATATGTCCCACAACAATAAACTAGATTAATCGAAATCATACTTATCTTCAATATGAGCTTGTTAGTAATATTTTATCAATGGGGACATATCTAATTATATTAATGGAAAAAAATGCCCACGGGGTTTTGGATTGACAGTGAATGGGTGCACTGTTAAGGCACTCCTTGCGATAGGTCACTGGTTCAAATCTCCTGTGGGTGCTTACCCACCAAAAAAAAAATATTCATAGAAAAAATATATCATTGAATGGATTGGTAAAGTTGTAGTAACACGTATGATATGATTAAATATCATAGTTCAAATTCTAATAATGCTTGCAAGGTCCTTGAGGTTTATTCTACCAATTACAACTTCTAGCAAACATTCTTATAATCATATAGAGAGTTGCAACCCAAAGGTGGGCTCTAATATCATATGTAATGAACATTCAAATGACTCTCAAATATAGTTGTTTCTAAGAAATACATGTATATGATGGAATAAACCTTTAATGTATTAACAAAACCAATGAAAAACATTTTTTCTTTAATTAAGAAATTTGAAAACACACACACAACACAACACAGATGTAGCTACAATCATTCATATGTTCATAGATGGTTTGAACATTGTGACACTAACATATTTGGTGTGTAACCAAGGCATATTCCCCATGGCGCTGACCTTGAAACAATATTATTTTTTAACAAAATCCACCTTTGTAATAATTTATTAATTTATTGTAGAAATATGAAATCATAGGTGAACAAAATTGAAAACAAAGTAATAGTTTCCTTGTGGATTTGTATTCAAACTTAATCAATTTGCTAGTGTATATTTTCAAAAGGTTTAATAATGATGATTAATAAATATGTTTGATTTGATAGATATCAAGTCATTTACTTACAAAAGAAAAAAATTACAATTATATGGATAGATATTGTGAACCATGTTAAGCTGAGAACCCCATTCTACAACCCAATATGAGATATATATGTAATTTCTTTCGTGCTCAACCTATTGTGGCCACATTATCCAATTGAAAAAAAACAATGTTGACTATAATAAGAATAGAAAAATGAATACACATTAAATCCATTATAAACTTTAATAATCCCACTCTCATTGTGCTTGATCTATTAGCTATTGATTAATATTGAGTATAGTAACATATTTCAATACCTAGAGAGAAGAAGAAAAAAAAAAAAAAAAAAAAAAAAAAAAAAAAAAAAAAAAAAAAAAAAAAACATTTAGTTTGTAGTAAGATTAATAAAAGGGAGATGTAATTCATTCCATTTTTAGTATAAAATTAATATGTGACTTAAAAATATTAATTTAAAAAAATCAACATGAGTTATAAATAAAGTATTTCAATATGTAGCTTTAAGCAACACTGACGTGTATTCCCCCAACGTGAGTGGAGGAATGTGTTCATATTGGGGAGGAGGGAAGTGGATAGCCCCTCTCGATCATTTAAACAAGGGACATGCGACATTTAGATAGCATGTAGTACAGGTTGCATATAATTTTCGAGATCGAGGAAGGTAGCCTTATATGTAGGCTAGTGAGATCAACGTTGTTGTTTGTGACCTTGGTTATGGGCATACATGAGGGTGGTGAAGGTTGTGAAGAGTTTACACAAGTTTCCAACTTATGCTTCTTCTTAATCTCTGGCTCTCTGTGACGAACTATCTTTAATGTAAGTGGAGAATCCTCTATGGTGATGTTAGTGGTCAAATGTGCCAAGTTTGGGATCCTATGAACTTGAACGCTGGAGTTTTCTCTAACATTGGATGGGATCTATGAATAGGGGATGCTTTCCTGAATTGGGTAGTTGGTGGAGGGTTTCTGAATTGGGGCTCTACCGTAGATACTTTGGTAAGTAGTATTGGCTACTCCTTTAGCACTCATAATGTTTCTATTTCATTTAGTCTAGGTTTTAGAGCTTTGTAGTTGTGTTTGTACCTTGCTGATTTCATTGTTGGTTGAGGGAAGCCTATTTCATCAACGCATCAAGGTCGAATGTGGTGGTAATTGGGGGTTGACAGGAAGTGCCTAGGTCATGGAATTAGTTTTGGGTACTCAGGAGTTGGTTCTGGTAATTACAAGCCCCTTGGAATAATATGGAGATAGGAGTTTAGCGAGTTTTATGTGCGGCAACAATAGAGTCCTGTTTTGGGTATTTCCATGTTTCGGTATTCTCTCAGTGAACAGGAATTCCTAGCTAGTGATGGGCTTCAGTAAATTATCTCTTCACCCTAGGAGAATTGAGTATCTAGATTTGTTTTCAGCGCTTCTGGAACAACTCTCTCACTCCAAGGAGCATTGAGCCACATTAGTTGAGGTTGTATTTTTTGAGAGGAGGGAGTCAGAATTATTCTATTGTGGAAATTTGGAACAACAAGGTGGTAAATATTTTTGGGGATTACCTTTCCTAAGTGAGGTCCGAGTTTGGTATTCTTGGATCTCTTATGTTGGGTACCATGGGATGGAGTTGTCGTCAAGCCTCCGCACATTTTTGGATGCCTGGGTGTCGTTGCAGTGGGTTGGGGTTGTTTTGATTATGTATAGGTGGCGTGGAAGAGAACGAAGAGGGGTTGGTCCTAGAGGGCAGAGACTTGATCACATAGGGGAGATGATGATGTGGGGGGAGAAGGTCGAGTGGAAATAGAGTTGGAGGAGGTGGTGGCCCTGAATTGTGCCCCTTCTCCTAGTCATGTTGGCATTCCTCTTTTTGATGCCTTGGGTTTGTAGCTTTGGCGTGCCACCCATCTCCTAGAACAATTGGTACAAAATCACCATAATGACTGCAATGAGGTTAATCGCTTCATGAAGGATTTGCAACACAATTAATGGAATATGCAGGATCATTTAGCATCACTTCAAAGGGGCAATAGGAGAATGTCTAAGCATTTGGAGCACCTGGAAGTGAGAATGACTCACGTTGAATTTCATTATCGTGGAAAACTAATAACTCTTGAATTTCCATGTAACAAACCATATAATCTAGCTCCAGCTAATCCTCCTCCTCATTAATGTTTGTTGGTTGCATTTTCATATTAGGGGTGTTCTAGGATTTTTGGTCTTTCCATTTTTGGGTCCTCAGTAGGTTTTGGCACTTTTTAATATTTTTTGTGTTTCTTATCCGGTTAACAAATCTGGTAGGAGTGCGGCTAGAAGAATTGTAAAATCTGGGCATCCATTTTGTAACTTTTGCATGGCTTAATAGAATATTTTTGATAGATAGAAAAAAGAGTGTATTTAACAATAATGAACTTTTTGATGTGGATAATGTAGCTCAAAAATGAGATATTTCATAATAAGAAAATGTAGCTCATAAATTTATGTCCCTTTTAAGGTACATTTTTGGTCAACTTTTTTATGAAATACAACACAAATTTGTTGAAATTGCAAGCTTAAACTATGCAATATGCATAATCCAAAAAAGGATTTTAAAGGTGTTCAATCCATTTACCCATTCAAAAACTAATAATAGTAGAAAAAATATTCAATGTGCAACATTAATAAAATATTTCGATGCCCATATTAAATAAAATATTTCAATATCAATTGTGCATATATGTATAATATATATATATATATATATATATATATATATATTATATATTATATATATATATATATAACATTTCAAGCAGTCTCACCATTTTTCATTTGGTCTTTTTTATATAAAATATAGCAAAGATTTGTTGGGATTACAAATTTAAGTTGTATTGTCCACACAATATAAGTTTCCAATGGGATTTTCAAGGCATTGAATCCATTTATACATTAGAAAATGCAATATTAAAAAATACACATGGCATATATATGCATAATTACAAATTTACCAAGCGCCTAGAGGGATCAAGTCTCTTGATATGAAAGCCTATGTACAGTGCAAAACTTGAAAAAAGGTTTTCACCTCAAGGGATTCAATCCTTCTAGTCACTTTCCCTGGATGGGGTAACTAAGGTGGAAAAAGGGATTTGGAAGGGAGTGGAGCATGTTCTTCCACCGTCACACTAGCCCAGAAGCTAGTAGAACATGGAAACCACCCCCAAATAGTGTCAAATGACATATAACAAGATAATTGTTGCTACAACTAACATGCTCTACATTTAATTTCATAGCCAACCACCCATGCAAACATACATTATGGAAGATCTTCCAAGGAATGTAGTGGAGGTCAATACCACACTCATGCATAGGTTGTCCCACTACAATACTATCTATTATTCTACATTCAATGAAGAACCAATAATGGTTGCTACATTGGGACTATACACATGGCATGGGGAATTTTAGAGTGATTCGGGAGATGCAGCTCCTTATTTTTGAGTGGTCATAGTATTTTATATAGTTATCAAGTCCTATCTTGAACTTCGGGAACTATAATAGAATGATAAGATTGCCTCCCATACTAGGAAAAGTAGATTTTTATGGGAATCTTCATTGTGTCTAGCTCAGGATCTTGATTCAAAATGTAGGCATAGCCTTGATATTTTCTCCTCCCATACTACACACAGTGCCATCTTACACAAGAAGTTAATTTTCATGGGACTTACTATGGAGTTGAGTTCTATAAATCTTCAATGTGATAGGTTGTTGGTGTTGGAAGAGTAATGATTCCATCCCTACTTGTCCCCTCTAAAGGTAGGTGGTGACATCAGTTTGGGTACATTTGGGATTTGGGATTTTACTGTTTAAACTCTCACCAAGCCATTTCTTTGTAGATGGGTTTTCTCGCACCCATGATCAATTCCTAGGGGACCTAGTCTATAATCTTAGTCATGGTTTGTCTGTAGCCACTCCAACTAGCCCAAGGGTGACACCTCTGCTTGTCTCATTCCACTCACTCGTAAAAATTCCAAGAATTTTTCCAGGGTTAGAAGAAGGGCTTTCTATTATGAGGCTTGAGGTTATCCCAAAGCCTAGGCTTGGTCTAAAAATTTAGCAACATGCCACGAGTAATTGAACCCCCAACCAATACATGAATAGAACACTCAGGTTGAGTGAGAGCTCTCCAAGGAGAGGCACAAACACACAAGCACTAAGGTGTTTGTTGTGGTTGCTAATTGGGTAGCTAATGCTTTCCATACAATGGGTGGACACTATCAAACATGCATATAATGGATATGTACTCACTTGTCAAATTCTTCTTCGAAAGATTGTTGGTAGATCTCGGTGAGCATATAATGATGTCATTTCGTCCTTAAATCAAATCCAACATTTTATGATGGTAACACATCATATGCTCATAAGAATTGAATGACAATTGGGACCTTGGTGTTTTTTTATTTTTCTTTATGTACTCTTGTCTTAGAACTAAACTAAAGAAAGGTTGTAATGGTTATCTAGACTTTCCTAATATTTTGAATTTTGTAGTCAACAACGTTCTTTTACCTTTTGCAATTTTAGAATAGTTAAAGTTCTATGTTAGGTGTAGTTTCCCAGTGGCATACCAACATTGAATTCTCATGTGTAGGATGTAAATATCTAATTTTAGGCACTACAAATATATATATATATATATATAATATAATATATATATATATATATATATTATTTTCACTCTAAATGATGTTTGTATATCAAAAGATTTCATCATTTTCAAGGTTAAATAAATCCATGATTAAAATGGATCTATATTAATATTAAATAATTTATAACATTATTTTCCTTAATATCCATTTTATCCATATTTACTTACCTTATTCATAGAAAAGAGTCATGATTAATTCAATGATGTGACTTGGTTTAGAGAGACCAATTAATTGCAACATACAAGTGGATGGAAAAGGTAACCAATTAAGAATAAATCTTAGAGACAACATTTCATTTTCTCAAAAAACTAAAATACATCAACCTTCAGCTTAAAGTATGATCAAATTTTGTGGCTCTTTTGGTTTGCATATTAAATTAAACCAAGAAAAATAAATAAAGAATATAAACTATTTATTACAAACAATATGTAATAAATATAACTATTATTATTTTTAATTAAAAATAAATAAATAAATTTATAAACAATATCATTAAAATAATTGCATTTATATTTTATATCACTACTTTAATTATATTTGAAATAATGTGAAAACTTTAATTATATTTTTCAAATAAAATAAGTCAAAGCTATTAAATTATTAAAACCAAATCAAATCGTGAAAACAAATAAATTACTTAAGCCAATGCAAATAGTAGAAGTAATTTTATAAAAGAAATAAGAGTTCCTACATTATTACAAAACCCATTACATTTTCAGCTTCAATAATATTCATTTTATATAAATACTCTACAATAAAATTACATGGTTTAAACATTTGCTCTAGCAATAACTATTTTTAATTATTCTATTGTTTCTTTATTATATGGTTTATACATTTACTCTATGGAATAACTATTTTTTACTATTTTATTTCTAATTAAAGGAAAAATTGTAAGGGTGTAATTATCATGAATATTAAAATTTTATAGTTAAATATGAATAAAAATAAATTAATATAGAATATAGAACAAATATAATATTCAATGTTGTTGCTTGGTATTTGTCTTTTTCTTTTTCTTCTTGCTTGGTACTTATATTTTCTGTAAAAAATAATTAATAGCACAAGTTAAAATGGTAAGAAATAATTAATAGCACAAGTTAAAATTGTAAGAGTGTATTTATTATGAATATTAAAGTTGTATAGTTAAATATGGAAAAAAAAAACAAAACAAATTTAATATAGAACAAGCATAATATTCAGTGTTGTCCTTTGGTACTATCTTTTTTGCAAAAAGTAATTAATAGCAAAAGCTATTGTTACTAAAACAAAATGAAAACTTGCACTAACCCTGAAATCATGTAAACTACTTTAATCATTTCTTTCACAAGTCTTATGGTTGTTGTTGTAAGTTTTTGAAAGACATTTTACTTACATTTTGTCTACTTTTGGTTTTGTTGTAAGTTTTTGAAAGACCCTTTGGTTACAATTTTGTCTCTTCCCTTTAGGACGTGGTATTTAAGATTTATTATTGGTAATTGTGATAGCTTCAAAACCCTTTATTAAAAAAAATGATTGAATCAAACTAATTCATCTTTTTGGCTTCTTTCTAATGATTGTGATGACCACATAGGATCTCAAAAAGGTAAAACACTATATTTTTTGTAAAGAATGTGAAGTGGTAGCTAATTGTCAAAACATTTTATCTTTAAATTTTAAAATAGTTAGAAGAAAGCAATCTATAAAATTAAGATTTAAATATTGAAAATGGAAATCACTTATCTTTAAATCTAAGCTGTCTTACATAACTTTATAGTTTGCAATTTTTATTTGTTTTAATTAAAAAGGTGACCAAATTACTTAAGATAAGATGAAATATAAGGTCATTACAAATTGAAAAAAATAAATTTGAACATTTTATAACATTGCAATCATTTAATATTAAAATAATGTAAATTCAAAACCGAATTTACTTTTGCGATAAATAGTCGTAAGTACAAATCTTTCTGAAATAAATCATACATATATCAAATAGATCATTCATATATATATATATATATGAAATGGAAAGATTCTATGCTTTGACCTAGAATGAATTAAAAGGTACAAAATGTTGGAGAGATGCACAGCTTAATTAAACAACAAATAACACAACAGAATTAATCATGCACAGAAAACACAGTTTTTAACGTGGTTCACCCAACCAATCTGGGCTACGTCCACCAAACATAGGCATCAGGAATTTATTAATCAAAACAGGAGATTACAAAATGAAAACCTCATAAAACTCTCACCCTCTTAGCAAACCATCCAAATGATTGCCTATTATATAGCATAGAGAATCTATCAGCCTCATTAACTCCCTCACATCAAATATAGGAGGCATTAACTCCCTCCCAACAACCTGGAGTTAATCTAGGACCTGAATTCTATTGTTGTCTTCAGCTGAGATTTTTCCTATTTTGCTACAAACAAAAAATCTCAACAATCTCCACCTTGACAACAATTCGCCTGATGCCCTGTTATTATTATTTTATCTTTTCTGCAACCCAAGAGAAGCCAAACACCAGCGTAGCTTCTCCAACAA
>APFE031261701.1:90700-135304 GCA_000404065.3 Pinus taeda
GTACTTGATTGGTATATGCTTTGTTTTACTATGATAGGCCGGATTCTTAGCCAAATGTATTGCACTTTGACTATCAAAAAATAACTTAATGTTGTCCTGCAACCTACCGAACTCACCAAACAAACCTTTCAACCAAATCGCTTCTTTCCAAGCATGAGAAGCAGCAATGTATTCTGCTTTAGTAGTGGATAAAGAAACAATGTTCTGTAGCTTTGACATCCAACTAATAGCTCCACCTGCAAGAGTAAAGACATACCTTGATGCTGACCTTCTCTTATCCAAATCACCTGCAAAATCAGAATCAACATATCCGCAAACAAATTCACTACTTTTATTGTAAGTAATACAATAACTACTTGTGACTCTCAAATACCGAAGCACCCATTTCACTGTTGACCAGTGTTCTTTACCAGGATTTGCCATATACCTGCTGACAACCCCAACTGCATGTTAAATATCTGGTCGAGTACAAACCATCGCATACATTAAAAATCCAACTACATTGGCATATGGAATTCGAGACATATAATCCTTTTCTTCATCTGTATTAGGACATAAACTCGAAGAAAGTTTAAAATGGGAAGCTAAAGGGACTGACACAGGCTTCACATTATTCATACCAAATCTCAAAAGTATTTTCTCAATATACTTCTGCTGTGATAACCATAGCTTACCATTGCTCCTGTCTCTGAAAATCTCCATGCCCAAAATCTGTCTTGCTGCTCCTAGATCTTTCATATCAAATGTCCTTGCCATCTGAGCCTTCAACCTGTTGATTTCTTCTATGCTTTTGCTTGCTAAAAGCATATCGTCAACATGCAATACCAAGATAATGAATATGCCATTATTCAACTGTTTGAAATAAACACAATGATCATATTCACTTCTAACATATTTCTGACTCAACATGAAAGAATCAAACTTCTTATACCACTGCCGAGGCGGCTGCTTCAGGCCATATAATGACTTCTTGAGCCTGCAGACAAATTTCTCATTGCGATGCTGAACAAACCCTTCCGGTTGTTCCATATATATTTCCTCATCTCAATCACCACGTAGAAATGCAATCTTAACATCTAACTGCTGCAACTCTAAATCAAGCAAAGCCATTAATGCTAACACTATTCTAATTGAAACAATTTTAACCACTGGTGAAAAAATCTCATGAAAGTTAATACCGGCTTTCTGAGAAAACCCTTTTGCAACCAGTCGCGCTTTGTACCTGTCTTTCGTATCATGCACACCTCATTTCAGCTTGAAGGCCCATTTACACCCCATAGTTTTCCTGCCTTTCGGAAGCTCAACCAGATCCCATGTGCCGTTCTTACTCAAGGCCATCATTTCGTCCTTCATGGCTGCTTTCCACTTGTCACTTTTCGAACCTTCTATTACTTCCTGATAGCACAGAGGTTCATTGTCATTAGCAGTAAATGCAACAGAAGTGACATAATCATCATACCTTCTCGGTGGCCGTTTGATTCTTGTCGACCTCCTTAAGGATGTTTCTGGCGCTTCCTTGATTGGCTGACTACCATCTGTAGGAACTTCTTGCCGATCAGTATCTGAGACCTATTCATGATCTAAACCTGAACCCTGTTCATATTCTGATTCTGAAACCTGTTCATGACTAGTATCTGAACTATGGTCATCATGAATATCGTTAGAAATACTATCAAACTGAATGCGCTGTAAGTCAGATACATCATCTTGTTTCAATTAACTATCTACATCTAACTGTACAAGAGAGGATTCATTAAACTTTACATCTCTGTTGATGATGATTTTGCGGGTAGTAGGATCCCACAATCTATATCCCTTTGTTCCAACACCATACCCAACAAAGATATACCTTTTAGACTCTGGATCTAACTTAGTTCGCTGATGTTTAGGCACTAGAGCATATGCATCACAACCAAACACTCTAAGTTTAGAAGAGTCACAAGGGCGTCCTTTCCATACCTCTTGCGGAATCTTGCAGTCTATCACCGTCGATGGAGATCGGTTTATCGCATAACAAGCTGTTGCCACTGCTTCCGTCCACAACTCCTTCTGCAACCCGGCGTTACTCAGCATACTCCTTGCTCTCTCGAGCAGAGTCCTGTTCATGCGTTCAGCAACTCCATTCTACTGAGGAGTATAAACCGTGGTCTTATGCCTCTCGATCCCTGCATCCTTGCAATAGCTGTCAAACTCCTTGGAAGTAAACTCAACACCGTTGTTAGTTCTTAAACACTTTATTGTTCTACCAATGTTGTTTTCTACCAATGCTCTAAACTGCTTGAAAACTGAAAAAACATCAGACTTTCTTTTCAACATGTAGACCCAAACCTTCCTAGAAAAGTCATCAATGAATGATAAAAAATAAGACGAACCACCATATGAAGTTGTAGGGGTTGGTCCCCAAACATCTGAATGGATATAATCAAGTATGCCTTTACTAGTATGTTTGCCTGTTTTAAACTTTTGTTTACTTTGTTTACCAAACAAACAATGCTTACAGAAATCTGACTTTCCAGACTTTAGATTTGGAAGTAACTTGCGATCAGCCAAAATTTTCAACCCTCTCTCACTCATATGCCCCAATCTTTGATGCCATAAGTGAATGGAATTACTGTCATGTGTAGATACAGTAGACACAAAAGCTGACCCTGTACCTCCTTCTCACTGAAATAGATTTCCTACTTTCTTAGCTTTCATAACTAGTAAGATACCTTTGTAAATTTTCATTACTCCACTTTGAATTACAGTTTTATACCCATTTGAATCAAGTGCTCCTAATGAAATCAAAATTTTCCTTAAATCTGATACATGCCTTACATCAGTTAATATTCTAGTTGTTCCATCAAACATTTGTAGTTGTATGCTTCCAATCCCAACAATATTACATGTTACATGATTACCCATGTACACAACACCATCATTAATTGATTTATAATCCTTAAACCATTCTTTATGGATACACATGTGTTTTGATGCCCCAGAATCTAACAACCAATGTTGACCATGATTTGACACATTAACTGATAATACTTCATCACTCATACCTGAACCCGATGTCGAACCTGTATCTGTCGTATTCGCCTCCTTCTTCTCTGTCGAAGACTCTACTTTTGAATTTTGCTGCTGTCGCTTCCAGCAGTCCTTCTTTAAATGCCCTGATTTTCCACAAAACCAACACTTTAGCTTATTCTTCTTCCCTTTCGACTTTGAACGTGAGTCGCTCGGCTTCTTGGGGCATCTTTCTTTCGAACAACCTCTAACCATCATAACTTCTGATGTAGAGGTTTCGGAATGCGACTTCCTCCTTGTTTCTTCCGATAATAAGGATGCAACTACATCATCAAACTCAATAGTTTCTGATGAACTAAGACTTATAGAAGTAACAAAATCATCCCATGATTCGGGCAACGAGCACAATAAAGTAATAGCTTTATCCTTGGATGGAATTTTTACTTCTATACTTTGTAATTGCACAAGAAGAGTATTAAAAGCATTTAAATGATCAGCAACCGATGTACCTTCCTTCATTCGCAAACTGTACAACTGTCGCTTTAGGAGAATCCTATTGGTTAAGGATTTGGTCATGTACAGTTTCTCCAGTTTCATCCACAAACCAGAATTTGTTGTCTCTGACACAATATTAAACAGGACATCATCAGCTAGACACAGTCGAATAACACTAATCGCTCTTTCATCCATCTCGGCCCACTCTCTATCTGTGATGTTGTAAGGTTGTTTGGCCTTGCCCAACAACACCTTTGCCACGCCATGTTGGACAAGCAAGTCATGCATCTTCACCTTCCAGATCTCAAAATTATTCTTGCCATTAAATTTCTCAATTTCAAACCGGGCACTTTGAGTTTTTGCCATTTGTATCAACAAAAGAACACAATAATCTCCAATATCAAACCAGCAATAAAAAATTGCCTATGCCTTTGCTTTTACACAACAAAAAACTGCCTATGCCTTTGTTTTTAATGAAAACACCATCAGATTCAAATTTTAAATTTTATGAGAGGTGTTGATTATGAAAGTGGCTTCTGGGGATTACTCCACACAATCTGAATGATAACCTTTCATTACTGGATACATCATTCGTCCCTTCGATAACCTAGGCTCAAATTAAATTAATTTCTAAAAAAAACAAAATTCAAGCAGAGAATCTGGACCGTTGAACTCGTTTGACCAAAAAGAAACCGCTAGCGGTGACCTGAGCATAAGTTTGGTATGAGCCAACGAGAAGCTGGAAAATGTCACGTGTGCGTTTTTCTTTTTTCCTTGGTTTCAAGAAGGTTTTACTGAGATGCAAACGAGGAGGAAGCACATAAATAACAGAACCGATATGACAATTAGGCTGTCAAGGCAGATCGGAAATTTCAGGCATCAAGATTTATAAACATATGTCGCATAAAAGTTCTAATGCAGGGCCAGTCCCGATAATCCAATAAATTCCGTGCCAATCCCAAACAAAAAAAATTGTTATGCACCTGAACGCTGGCTATAAACCCACGAAGTTCAAATATGCACCAGGGGTATGCTAAGTAACATACCGTTCAGGCTCCACAAAACAGCGCTTCACGCACACTCCATTTATCCACCACGCACTCAGCAAAGAACAACAATACACACCTTCTACTTCAAGCTCAGCCAACACATAACAGCAATACGCACCTTCTGGTCTCTTCCGCGCATTCACACGCACTCAGCTCATAACAGCAATACGCACCTTCTGGTCTCTTCCGTGCATAATACTTCAACGCAGGTTTTTCCCTCAGCGCAAGTTTGTTTGCCATTCCTCCACGCAACAGCATGCTGGTTTGGTGCCACTCTTCCACTGCGCCGATCAACCGAGGCTTGAACCTCTACTCCAGTCTCACGACACAAGCCACTCCAGCCTTTACTCAATGCAACGTGGCAGATTCGCTCCAGCAATATATAGTTCCACGCAAACGAACAGCGACCAAACTCCCTCAACGCTCCAGCATAGTCAGCGCTCCACCTTGAGCTATGATACCAATTGTTGGAGAGATGCACAACTTAATTAAACAACAAATAACACAGCATAATTAATCATACACAGAAACCACAGTTTTTAACGTGGTTCACCCAACCAATCTGGGCTATGTCCACCAAACATAGGCATCAGGAATTTATTAATCAAAACAGGAGATTACAAAATGAAAACCTCATAAAA
The DNA here is from genome assembly GCA_000404065.3 of Pinus taeda. Classification (NCBI taxonomy): domain Eukaryota; kingdom Viridiplantae; phylum Streptophyta; class Pinopsida; order Pinales; family Pinaceae; genus Pinus; species Pinus taeda. The sequence goes on from APFE031261701.1 coordinate 95,895, forward strand.
CTCTCACCCTCTTAGCAAACCATCCGAATGATTGCCTGTTATATAGCATAGAGAATCTAACAGCCTCATTAACTCCCTCACATCAAATATAGGAGGCATTAACTCCCTCCCAACAACCTGGAGTTAATCTAGGACCTGAATTCTATTGTTGTCTTCAGCTTAGATTTTTCCTATTTTGCTACAAACAGAAAATCTCAACACAAAAGACCTAGCGAGAGAAAACCCATCAAATTTTCATGCCTCATCAACACGAAAAGGTACGGGAACGCGTGAGTCCCGATGTCACACCAAGCTATTTACCACAGCAGCCATTACTTACGATTCACCTGCTCATAATAGTTCATCAAAATACACCACATTGAATGTACTTTGGAGTTGTACTGTTCCTAAGTCAATAAAAGAGTGCATTGCTTGTTACACTACTGAATTTTATTAAGTTAAATCATTACCATTTTGGCAGTAAATAAAAAAACTGACTTTAAGACATTTAAAATAATGTAATTATTTTAAAATTATTAATTAAAAAAATGTAAATTCCAAATAAAACTTTATTTCGTGGAAAAGTTGAATTTTGCCTATTAAAAGTATAGAAATCCCTCAAATAGACTATCAGAATAAAAATGTAAAAGCTAACTAGTAGTGATTCTATATAGCTGATACAAGATTAGAACATGCTAATATGGTCTTCCGTACTATAAAGATAGGTCGATTTGAACAAGTCGCACACCGAATCATTACTTACCCTTCTTCCGCGATCAAGTTCCGGCTTGAGATTAAGTTCTAATAACGTCAATAATATTAAAAATGTTCTAGTTATTTAAAATTAAAATAATATAAATTATAAACAAAAATTTACTTCAGAATAATTAGTTAAAAATATAGAAATCCTTCAAATAAACTATTTACTTCAGAGTAAATAGTTAAAAATACAGATATGCCTGAAATAGATCATATATATATATGGAACGATTTTATGCTTGACCAAAAAAAATGAATTAAATGGTACAATAAAGCTATTGAATTTTGATATGTTAAATTATTTCTATTTTGAAAAAAAAAAAAAAATATTTGCCTATTAAAAATATAGAAATTACTCAAGTAAACTATCACAATAAAAATGTTAACTTTTCCTAGAAAATAAACTTCCGTAAAAAAATGGAAATCACTCAAATAGACTAGGACAATAAGAGTATTAGCTCTTCCATAAAAAAAAATAGAGTCCTTGAAAAGATTGAGTAATATTGTAGAGGTTTTAACTTAGTCATTGTATTAGGGCTATTATAAATTTCCAGAGCAATTATGGTAGATGATGCTTTTTCAAAATTCAATTAAATAATTAATTAATATGGAAATCACTCAAATAGACTATGAAAATAAGAGTATTAGCTCTTCCCTAAAAAATAGAGTCCTTGAAAAGATTGAGTAATATTGTAAAGGTTTTAACTTAGTCATTGTATTAGCGCTATTATAAATTTCCAAAGCAATTATGATAGACGATGATTTTTCAAAATTCAATTAAATAAATAATTAATAGATGCAATTTTACTGAAACATAATTATAGATAAAAATGTGGTATCAATGATATGTAATGTTAATTACTATACAAAACTTGTATACTAAAATTTATGTGTCTCTCAATTCTGTGCAAAAAAAATTAGAAATCCACCCATACCATCTTCCAATTAGCAATTTCTCCCATTCACTATGAGGATTGTTAATAATGCTCACAATATTATCAAATTTTAAATCATGAAATTTCTTTGTTGTAACTGTAAAGAAATATGTATGTTTTACCCGATTCTATTTCAACAAAAAAAATAACTAAAATACTAGAAGTTAGAAGAGTAAATACTCTTTGGTGGTTAGGCAAAACTCTACAGTGGCTCTAAAATGCCATTGTTCATAAAGAATGCCATTGTTCATAAAGAACCCCAAGAAAACAATGATGTGGTTATATGAATAATGATGTGTTATATAAATAATTTTTAAGAGCAAAAGTTCAAAAAAAAAAGCCCAGAACTCAGAAACTGTGAGGGAAATTCGCAGTCATGGACATGCTAAACGTGTGTTCTAACAAAAAGCTGATGTGTATCAATAAAATGATTTTGAAATAAATAGATAAAAAGAAAAACAATAGGAAAACAACGAAGAAACAAAATACATGTATGTGATAAAAAAAGAAAAAAAAAAGATTAGGGGAGGGACGCCATTACCTGTGCGCCCTCCCCCCACCTTGCCTACACCCACGTGAACAATGTATGACCTTGTACGACACGTGTCTGCCGTGGACTGCCACGTGTTGCGCGTCGTGTCAGCACTTCAAAACTGGTTTGCCGACCTTCCGCCTGGTTGTTTCCGCCTATTTGCTGCGATGTGTGGTTTGCCTCTTGTTTTTTTGTTCGAGTCTGGTGTTTGGGCGAAGTCCTCTACCGATGATGGCGTGGCACGGCTCCATTACCTGTGCGCTTCATCCGCCATGGTTGAGTTGATGTCCGCCATTGTTTGCTTGCACGCATCCATGGTTGGAACAAGGTTTCTGTTGTTCTTGCGGTTTTCCGCCTGCAATTGTTGTTCAATCTAGACGGTCGGTGGTTTAGGGTTTCCTTGGTGGTTGTTTAATTCGCGCGAGTTGTTGTTTGGGGAGGAGCCAATACCAATTTCATCCAGTTCGAGGTCGAAGGTTGCATTTACAGGTAATTGCAGGTGTTTTTGGTTTTGTTTGCTTTTTTTGCTTTTTTTGTTTCTCCATTTGCTAATTTCCAACTTGTTGCAAGCGTGGCGAGCTCTGGAGAAGGTTTGGTGAAAGTGTGGCGAGCTCTGGACTTGGACATCGCTTCTATCCGGTAGGATTTTAATCCTACCAGCCATTTCTGATGTGTTTTTCAACGCCTCACCTTGTGTTTTTCAACACCTCACCTTGTTTACTAGAATTTTTGTTAAATTAGCACTTGGAGTTTCAGGCAGGTTTTGGGTTTTGTAGGTTAGGGTTTGTTTTGAGGGTTTAGGGTTTTGCAGGTTAGTGGTTTTTATTTTGGCTCCTTGCAGGTTCCTTAGACCCTAGCCCGACAGGTGGAAACGGAGTATTTTATACAGTTAGGGTTTCGACCTCTGGTCATTTTTCTTCTACCTCCGAAGGTTTTCAATTTTTTCAGGGTTATCACCATTCTCCATGGAGTTTGAGTCTTCATACTCCTTCAGTGATGCCTTTTTGTTTCCTATGATCCCCCGAACCTAGGGTTTCATTTTCCCTATCATTCTCGTCATATCTTCTAAGGGTCATCTTTTTGCAAGGTTTTTATAAATCTTGGGGATTATTCAAGGGTCTCTCTTCCCTTCATTTCTCTGAATATTCCCTCATCTAGTAGCATTTTGAAGGAGGTGGTTTCTCAAAATTTGTTGCTGATGTTATTGTTGTTGTTTTATACTCAACAATGGACTAAGCATAATGAAGAAATTTATTGTTAGAAAGTGTACTGGTTTCTTAACCATTTCCTTACTATTCTTTTTGGGTTGAAGATTGTGAGATAAGGGAAATTGGTTGCCTTCTTAAAAGTTCTTATTTGTTGCATAGACAATATTCTTGTCTGGATGGCATAGCAATGTTGCAGATTCATATAGCCATGAGATGTTTTAAATGTGTGTCTTAGGTTTTGTGCAACAATCCTTGGATAGAGATGGCACATTACTAATCTGTAGTGTAAGGGAGGCAATTATGTAGGAGTGTAGAGGGTGCATACTTGTGTTAACATGCATATGCTAATCTTAGTATCTTTCCAGTGTTTCCACCTTCAGTTAATTCCATTATGCACGGTTCAGATTTAGAAATTCTAGTTTGTCTTTTGTTACTGTTTAGTTTGGCTTTAAGTTTAGTTCAGTTTTGAGGGTGCATGCATGGTCCCTTTTTCAAATAGCGTACATCCTTAGGCTGTCCAAGGTGCTTTTATGGGAGTTGTCTATTTCTGGATGAGAGCTTAGCTCTTTAGGAGGCACCAGCAGATTTTCCTGATGTAGTTATCTATGGAGCTAGGGTGTACTAGGTGTTTGGAGTAGGGTTAGGGTTTGACACAGTGAAACCAAGTTCTTATTGCACGTGTACAGAGACATTATTTTACCTTATTCTGATATCTGAGAAAGGATATGTAAGGTGCGCCACTGTGTTGATTAGTGAGTTTTGGTTTTGAGAAATTGCTATGTATTAACTTCTTTCTGTATTCAATAAAAGATGGATGTGTTTGAGAGTTAAGATATTTTACAGAAGTATATGTTTGTAGGTAAGCTTACTTAGATCTAGGTTATTCTTTCAAAGTTGAAAAACTGCTTACAGTGGTCTGAAAATTAATATCCTTGCGTTGGTTTATTGAATCTTCCCTTTTGTTAAAGATAGAAGATGTTAATTGTTTCCAAATAATTCTATTTTTACTTGCAGTGCTGAGTACATTGCCAACTCTGACACTCTGACTAAGTTCACAAACACTGCAAACAAAAATATTTACTTGTTTTTTCCATTTCTTCATGTATTGTGACTGTTCATATTGATTGATAGCCATCTCACAACAACTCAAGAACTGTAATACTCTTCGACTTCACCTTTTTCATTCTCTGTCACCTGTATGGCCAGAAAAACATCCCTATTCCATATTTTGAAATCATGCTTTTAGGGGATCTATGTGAAAACTTGATCCAGACCTTCAGCCACCACCTTATTTTGCAAGATGGTGTCCCTCGGATTGTATTTACTAGATGAAGAGATTATTATCAAATGCAAAGCCAAAAAATGGTTTCTAAACCTTCAAGTTCAAACTTTGCTCTATGACATAGCGTGCTTCCTTAGCTTCTATAAATATCTTAGTATCTTACTACTAATAACCAATCCCAGCTTGACAGATAACATTGTTCTGATGTACGAGTCACCCCTAGCTTCCTTTTCAGTTTCCCTTGATGTTGTTGCAATGGACCATGACACTATCTAGGTGTATGAAGGATCACATCCATATATCCTCCCTCTCATTCTCTTAGCTCTAGATGGTGAATTTATTATGCCATGTCCTTCCTCTTCCTTTTCAAATTCATTTTCAATTGATGCTTGCATTTATTTTAGTCGTCTCTATTAGTTATCCTATGGCTTTTGATGTATTATGCAAAGAAACCTCCTCTTCCTTATCTGCAAAACTTTCCTCTCATTCGGTCCCTGCTATTTTCCCTTTTTCTCTCACCACTGCAATAGATAGGCAGGTCAGGACTTGATCCTTGTTTGGGATTTTAACCAGGACAAACTATATTTCTTCCACTGTAATAAATAGTCTTTCAATGTTATTAATCAATTTTTTATAAACATTTGTGCTTAGCTCACAAACAAAATTGCTTTACAACCAACCAAGCTATTGTTGGCTTTTCAATGTAGTGAATGCATAGAACCATAATGTTGTTAGCATTTCAAAGCAATAAAACAACCTAAGTTAAAGCATTTCTTCCACTGTAATAAATAGTATTTCAATGCTATTAGTCAATTTTTTATAAACATTTGTGCTTAGCTCGCAAACAAAACTGCTTTACAACCAACCAAGCTGTTGTTGGCTTTTCAATGTAGTGAATGCATAGAACCATAATGTTTTTAGTGTTTCAAAGTAATAAAACAACCTAGGTTAAAGCATTTCTTCCACTGTAATAAATAGTCTTTCAATGTTATTAATCAATTTTTTATAAACATTTGTGCTTAGCTCGCAAACAAAACTGCTTTACAACCAACCAAGTTGTTGTTGGCTTTTCAATGTAGTGAATGCATAGAACCATAATGTTGTTAGCATTTCAAAGCAATAAAACAACCTAGGTTGTAAGTCAAAATGTTTCTGTGACAAGAAAAAGACACAATCCATACAAAATCCACATCATAATGTGGTTACAACCAAAAACATATGACACCCCTATTCTTTATGACCCTGAGAATCTTGTAAAATTTCTACATTATAATAGACTATAGATGTTCCTTCTAAAATGGATTTTGGCTACAATGTCGCACACATTATGAATTAAAACAACCTAGGTTGTAAGCCAAAATGATTATGTGACAAGAAAAAGATATAATCCATCCAAAATCCACATCATAATGTGGTTACAACCAAAAACATATGACACCCCTATTCTTTATGGCCCTGAGAATCTTGAGTGCCAAAACTCCCCGAGTTACCTTCTTGAGCTAGATAGGTTGGCCTACCTGTCAAGGGTTGATTAGGAAATGGTTGATTGCTTCCATATGATTGAGTCCATTTTGCAGCTTCCAACCATGGAGGTATTGAGTACCCATACCTCACATTTGCACTACTGACCCCTACTTTAAGTGGAGGTGTGTAATGAGCATACATAGAATTGACACCAACTCTGGTAGGAATAAGGCAAGTGGGTAAACCCTCAGTTTGATAGTGAGGCACTTGAATTTTTATGAGATCTTGGAATAATGGTGTATTATCTGCAATGGAGTCCAATGAGTTTGAAATAATCCTGGTTTAATCAGCGATTCTTGTAGCATTGTCAACTATATTGATCATCCCTTGTTCATTTTCAAGCATTTGTTGTGCCTTTCTTTTTTCCTTTTCCTGTCTTGCCATTTGTTTTTGTTGGTCCTTAACTTGCCTTACTTTATCTCTTTCAATCCTTTCATATGCTCGACGTTGCGCTGCAACAATCCTTACTTCCTTCTTCTCCTTGACTAGATCCTTCTTTTTCTGTTTTAATTCTTTCATTTCAAATTTCTTTTTTTTTTTAGACTCAACTAATAGGTTTATATAGTCCTCTGAGGTGAGTAACTGTGAGCTTCAACCCAGATGAAGACGACCTGGCGCACCTTGCTTTTTTTTCATTGATACTCTCTCTACTAGTAGCTTTAGGAACCGGCCAAGTGTCTTCTCCACCCCTCCCACCTGCATGTCAATGCTTGGTACTTCCCTTTCAGTATCTGATGGAACTGATTGAACTATATCATTATCTTCATTTGATGCCTCACTATGTGCTTCATCTTCTTCCATTGATCTATTGTCCACAAAAAATGAACAATTTCACTATTCAATTCTTCTAGTTGTGAGGGCATGTTCATGCTTTGTTCATTGGTTGCTGAGACACTATGTGCATACATATTCATCATTGCTTCTGCTAGCCATGAAGGTGGGGTTACTTGGCTTGGCAATGTCAATTGGTCATTGTCAGTTGCATGTTCAACAATGCCATTAACAATATTAGCAATAGGAGTTTCATGTTCTTGATTTGGTGGAACGATTTCCATGTTACTGCGAATTTGTTCATGGTTATATTGTGCTTCACATACAGTTTCATCATCTTCATCATATAAGTGTCCTTGGGAGAGGGAAATCATATTACCAGCTGCAACAAAATCATCTTGGTCATCTACTTCTTGCACTTCAACACCTGTTTGGGCATTCCCTTCTTCCTGACCATCCACATGAAACGCTTGGCTACAACCAGTATCATGCATAAGAGCATCATAGTTCAATGGCCAGATTCCTGTCCTCCTAAAGCCAGCCTTGATATTTGATGATGTCAAAGCACTTTTAAAAGCTTTACTTGCAAGCTCTGCTAGCTCGAACCTTTTCACCTCAATCCCTAGATTCTTTGCCATCCATGCAGCGTGCTCCAACTTGAAATAGTTCTTGAAAGGGCCAAACACACTAACATCAAGGGGTTGCAGTCTGTGAGTGGTATGAGCGGTCAATGTCAATAAGTTGATGCCTAAATTGTTTGCTCCCTCAATCATTTGTACAACCATGTGGCTCCCATGGCCATCTAATATCAATAGGTGTTTGTTATTAGGCAAGATGTCACCTGATACCAATGTAGCAAAGTGAAAAATCTAACTTAAAAATAGTTCTTTAGTCATCCATGCATGGGGATGCGCAGCCATGCATGCACCTGGTTCACAGTTCTGTATATAATTTTTTAGTTGATTTTTACCTTTGAATAGATAAAATCCTGGGATTGAAGTACCAATTGCATTGACACAACATAAAATAGTTATCCACTCCCTACTCTTAGGCAAAATCTTTGGCACATTTCGGCTCCCTCTCTTGGCAATTACCCGCATGACACAATTCCTCCCTGCCTGTAAATCTGTTTCATCACAGTTCCATATATGTTCTACTCCATAAGAATGTTTATCGTAAGCACTAGAAAGTGTGTCATAGAACTTTTGCACAACTGCAAGGCACAAATTTAATGCTCTATCTTTGTCAAGGCCATCAGCAGTATGCAATACAAGTTTTGGATGCCTTTTTTTAAACCCAAACCACCACGATTTACTAGGAAACCCATCTTTGAATGGGTTTGGCCTCCCTTGACAGATTTGAGCAACTATGGATTTGAGTTGTATCAACTCTAGCCCATGTCCCAATTGGGCCATCTCTTTACACCACTCAACCACCTCAGCCTCCTCCTCCTCAGTCATAAATGTAAGAGGCCCTCTACATTTTTTATGGGTCAGTCCATTTATCCAATAATGTATTGATGAGGGAGGAATACCATGTTTTTTTGCAGATGCCCGAACTGAGTATCCATTAAACTATATGTTGTCAATTGCAACTAACATTTGTTCTTTTGTCCATCCTCTTATAGCACTGATGTTTTTAGTTGAACTTGCCCCTTGGACTGTTGTTGACAGTGGTTCTGTGGCTGATGGTGTGTTAACATCAGCTTTCATCACATGGTCATCCTCAACAATGTTCCTTGGGGCATTGTTGACATTGACTTCAGTGGTCATGTCCTCATCAGCCGATGTGCATCACAGCTGTGCACCCCTTGTCACTCTCGTGCCACTTCTCCTTGTACGAGAAGCATAACTACGTTTTGCTATAGATGCAACAACTTGTAAAATTATTGCATGCATTTAGACATTAGAATATTTGTAAATTATGCTTTCATACAAGGCAAAAATACTTCTGCTTTATTAATGAAATTATCAACATGTATGTTAGTATCCTTGAAAAATCAAATATGCAGAATCATTTTGTTGTATGTCTTCAAAATTATCAGTGATTGTTGTTTTGATAACTTGTCTTTACACTTAAAATACCATGATTGTATTGATTGGTTTTGTTATGCATTTCCCAACAGAGCTCTTGTTCGGTTTGACTACTTAAAATATTGTTTTGTTGTTTTCTGTAAGGATGCACTTCTCTAGAAATGGATCTCTGGCTATCAAGGAGTTATCGTTTTCCAAACCAAGCATGGTATTTAATTTGACCAAGGCTGCAACTGAAGACCCCCTGAAGCACTCTTGATCACAACTTTGCCACCATAAAAAAAAATTTCCTCATGTCACATACAGTTGAAGTTTCTAGTCATGTAAACATTCATTTCAACTACAACTCTTATTTGCATCTTGTCTACATATATAAGAGAGGCCATGCCTTTTTCTTATATCAGGAAAGCATATTATCAATTTGTAAAGTTTTGAGTAATTATTGACCTCATATATCAAATTAGATAAAGTGAATAGGAGTAATGAGGGCGCAGTTTGCCATATTTGCAATAGTTTGAGGTTGGTTGTGCCTTCTTTGTGGTCCTTCATTCTAATAGGTTTCCCCTTGTGTACAAAAACCTTCCAATAGGGCCCTTCCATTGCTTTTTGTTTGTGCTACCATTAGTCTTAATGATGTTTATTGTTGGCCTCATACAAGGTTTTTGGTTACAGAAACGAGCCCCGGGATTTGCCTGTTAACTTCAATTTTATTTTCCTAATCGAGATATTTATGGGATCTCGCTAAGTAGTAGTCATTTGATTATGCTTTTCAAGTAATCTCTCTTAGGCATTAGTTCTCATGGCAGCTGTAACGAAATTTTAGACTTACATTTTGACCCATTAATTGGGGGTTAGCATATGGTAGACTTTTAAGTGGAATTGTGAGCTAGGATGATGGCGGTAACTACAGTCTTTTGTAAAATGATGGTCCATGGGTTGCATTTCTGGTTCCTGTTCATAGGTCATGTTAAAGTAGATTTCAGTATTAACCTACATGTTAATGAATTTCACTCACTAACTTAAACCCTGGTAACTCTAGGTTTTAGGAACATAGAATGTAACTGCAGGTTATAGCAACATAGGATATAACAGTAGGTCGTTTGAACAGAGTTGATGTTACTGAAGCATTGCATTAAATTGTGGCAGGAATCTGTTATTCGCAAGTCTTCTAACCTATCTATCTTTGGATAGTAGCTCACAAAATTAGTCCATCAAATTTCAATTGAGTTGATCATCATGTTCCTACATATTTTTGCATGATGTCTATATTTTCTTGTCGAGCACACAAAGCAAATAAAATCTTGACAGACACATCAATACGTCTATAAGTCTGAACATAGATAGAAATAGGTGAATTGTGAAATAGAACTGTAGGCTGTGTGTTTATTTTCATGAAAGTGAAACTGAATCTGTAAGAAGGTGAATTGTGAAATAGAACTGTAGGTTGTGTGTTGATTTTCATGAAAGTGAAACTGAATCTGTAAGAAATGAAACTGGAAGAACTCTGATAAATGAAAATAGAATTGTAAGAAAAATGTGTTGTAATTGATATAACTAACCTGGATATACTGGCAACTGTTTTGTGATGTTTTGCCTTCAAGGTTGTTGAATAGTTTGAAAGCATAACATGCAACTTCAACAGTGGTTGAACTTATTTTATAGTTTTTGGCACTTGAATTTAATTGGTGGACATGGATGGACATGGATTGCAATGGCTTCATGTTAAATGTGTGGTCTAGATTTAATTTGATGTGATCTAATGGTTGGGAATTTGTTATTTGTTGATCCATGTGCTTTGATTTGTTTTAATGAGAAATAGAATGAGTTGGGTGTCATTTATTGCAGTTATTGGGTTGGGTGTCATTTATTTAACAAAGTGGGTTTAAATGTTATTGGGTTGGGTGTCATTTATTGAACATAGGGGGTTTAGTTGTTGAACAACACAGTTGTTATGGCTGACATACACTCCCTTTTATTATGTGCAGGTATGGATATTTATTTGGGATACAAAGCTTCAGTCCCAATGAGTGGGGGTTGAAGTGACTGCTACTTTGTACTTCTGGAATAGACCATTTTGGAAGCATTTCTGGTTTTATCTGTTTTCTAGTTGGGTCAATATGATTTGCACTCTTGAGTATTAAGATACTATTTATGGACAGTTGTGGGCCTTGTCAATGTATTGGGAAATTTTGGACATAAATTAATACTTATTTATACTTAATGTTATTTATCTTTGTTTAAATATTGGTTGCAAAAGTCTTAATTTCTGGTGGTTTGGTGGGACCAGTACTATATCAATTACTGGTCCCTACACAACATTAGACATCTCTCCCCTATGCAGAGTTATGTGAAATAAAAAAAGTGAAAAAGTGTCTATACAAAGAAAGTAAATGCTTATGAAGAAAAAATAAACTTAAAAATGACACCTTATCATACTTTAGTGTCATATAAAAGTAGAAACATGGTAAAATCATCAAAAGCTATCAAATCAAAGCCCCATTTAAACATGCAAATATGACTACTTCCATGTGCAAATGGCCTTAGCTTTGGGGATATGTATAAGTTGAGGAGACTAAATACTTGTCATAGATAAGAAGTAGAAATTGGCCTGATTGAAGAAAAATTGCAACTTTTTTCAGCATTTTATCTTAGGATGGTACCAAGCCAATTGAGACTGGTTCAAGCAAGAAATAGTTTTTTGTTCGGTTTTGAATTGTTTCTCTTGAATTAGTTTGCTTACAATTTTTTCAAAATCCATTTTATTTCTGGAGTAGAGGTGAGATGTCCTACTTTCCCCCAAATCTAGGATCTACATTTCCAAAAACTGCCCTCTAACCCATTAAAACAAACTCAGTAATGGAGGAACCTGACAATCATCCATAACCTTCACTGCCATCTAGCCTGGAGCCTCCCAAACCATCATTTCCAGCAGATGTTAAACCCCCAGTAGAATATGGAAGCCCATTTCAAATATAAGAATCTAGAGCTCTATTAAATGTGAAGCCAAATTCATGCAGGATTCTAGATCCTTCTGACTGCTAGTAGTTTCTAGAATCACATGCAGGATCCTAGATCCTCCTACACTACCAGTAGTTTCTAGAATCACATGCAGGATTCTAGATCCTTCTTCCGACTCTATAAATTTGTAATTTCTCTGGCCAAGGAAGGCAAGCCAAGGCCCAAGCCTGTTATGTAATGCAAAGTGATTGTTTTATCTATTTCGTTGTTCCTCACTTAGTAATCTTGTTGTTTCTCCATTTGTTTGTCTCTATGAATTATTCTCTGCTATTACCGTCTAAGTCTCTGAGTATAAATTTGTTGTGTGTTATGAATGCTCTGGTCTAACAATTGCTATCAGAGCTAGGGTCAAATATCCATTGTGCAAGCTGATATCGCCTTACTCTGGCAACGTTCATTAAAACATTGGTCGTTACCTCTGAAGCTGTTGAATGATCTGTCCAGGAAATAGTTGTGGAACGTTGGAACTAAAACACAGTGGCTGTAAGAAAAACAAGGTCGTTGACCTATGTTGAAACGTGTTGCTGGAGTTTGAAACATGGATATCCGTGGAGATTGGAGTTGAAACATGGTGTTCGTAAGTTTTTTTTTCACATCAAGCTTGCACATATATGTCAAGTTTTTTTTCTCAAACCAACATATGTATGTGTGAAACGTGAAAAGGTTAAAACATTATACATGTTTTTATATTTATTATGAAACATATATAACTATATGTTGGAATTTTGAAAAGTATATTTTAAAAATGAGCAGGAATTTTGAAAAGGGTATTTTAAAAGGAGGAACGTCATTATTACTAAATTTTAAAGTGTAATAATTAAAGTTTTATTTTTAAGTGGAGTTTTTGTGTTTTTGGGTGTGAATTTAATTTAAAATGGAGACAACAGTTACAGATACGGAGAAGTTGAGCGGGGCTAATTTTGCCCTATGGAAATCATAGATGGAGGATATACTGATTTTAAAGGATCAGTATTTGCCAATTGAGGGCATGACAAAGAAACCCTTGTCGATGACAAATAAAGAGTGGAATAAGCTAGATAGAAAGGCAATTGCAACAATCCACCAATATTTAGCAAAGAATGTTTATTTCAATGTGTTTGGAGAAAAAACAGCAGAAGGATTATGGAAGAAGCTCCATGATCTATATGAGAAGAACACGACATCAAACAAAATGTTCTTGATGAAGAAGCTTTATAATCTCAAAATGAAGGAGGGTGCTTCAGTTGCTGAGCACTTGAATGCATTTAATATTATTACTAATCAGCATGCCTCTGTTAAAAGCATTTTAGATGATGAAACTAGAGTTATTTTGCTAATGTGTTCTATGCCAAACAGCTGGGAAAATTTAATTGTAGCTATGAGCACTTCAACAACTACAGGGACCCTGAAGTTTGATGATGTCAGCAGCAGTTTAATGAAAGAGGCACTGCAACGCAAGTCAATTTTGGAAAACTAGGGAGGAGAGGCTCTAGCTCTAGCTAATCATGGTAGGAGAATGGATCGAGGCTAGCAAGGGAGATCAAGATCAAGAGGTCGATCAAAATCAAGGAGAGGTAGAATCATCTACTTTCATTGTGGAAAACTCAGGCACATGAAGAAAGAATGTCGATTATGGAAGAAAGGACAAAAGGATAAGAGATCGTCTAGTACAAATACAAGTAATCCAACACAAATGAAGGTGAGACTACTGCTGTAGCCACAGATGTCGATGTGTTGTTTACTTTTTCAGTTGAGGATGCATGTGTATATACATCTAGCAGTAGCTCTGATTGGATCCTTGACTCTGGGGCATCTCACCATGTAACCCCATGCAAAGATAGTTTTGTCTCATATAATCTCGGTGATTATGGTAGAGTGCATTTCGGGAATAATCATTTTTGTAGTATTGTTGGAGTGGGAGATGTTCAGATCAAGAGGAAAGATGGACAAGATATATTGTTGAAACAGGTTAGGCATGTACCAGAAATGCACATGAGTTTAATCTCTATGGGATGACTAGATGATGAAGGCTATTCGACAAGCTTTGGAAAAGGAAGCTGGAAAATTAGCAAAGGTGCATTGGTCATGGCCAAAGGACCCAAGACAGGAACATTATACATATTGAAGACACCGATAGAAAAAAAAGATTTGGCTGCTGTCACAAAAGAAGGAAATTCAGCAGATCTGTGGCATAAGCATTTGGGTCACATGAGCGAGAAGGGCTTAAAAATCCTTGTTGGTAAAAATTTATTGCCAGGTTTGAAATCCTACAATCTTGATCTTTGTGAGCATTGTATATATGGTAGACAAAGATGGGTTTCATTCCTTAGAGGTGGTCATGACGGAAAGAAAAATGTGTTAGAATTGGTACACTCAGATGTGTTTGGGCTTGTTAACACCAAATCATTAGGAGGAGCATCATATTTTGTAACATTTATAGATGATGCATCTAGGAAGGTTTGGGCATATCCTATGAAAAGTAAAAGTGAAGTGTTTGGAATATTTCAAAAATTCCATGTTGCTGTTGAAAGAGAGACTAACAAATTGCTGAAGTGTTTAAGAATAGATAATGGTGGAGAATATTGCTCAAATGCATTTAAGGAACATTGTAACAGGTTTGACATAAAGCATGAGAAGACTATGCCTAGTACTCCTCAACATAATGGTGTCGCAGAAAGGATGAATCACACCATTATGGAAAAGGTGCGAAGTATGTTGTCCAATTCTAGTTTGGAGAAGAATTTGTGGGCTGAAGCAGTCAGACCGCTTGCTACCTCATAAATAGATCTCTAACTATAGCCTTAGATAGTAGTATCTCTAAATAAGTTTGGATTGGTAAGAATTTGAATTATTTTCACTTGAAAATCTTTGGATGTGAAGAATTCGTACATATTCCCAAAGAATATAGAACTAAGCTAGATGATAAATCTATGAAATGCATTTTTCTGGGATATGTAGATGAATATTTTGGTTATCATCTATGGGATCCAGTCAAACATAAAATTATTAGAAGCGGGGATGTTATATTTAATGAGTCAGAAATGTTCAAGAGGACTGTAGGTGAGTTGGAGGGGAAGAAGGTTATTGACAGGTTTGAAGAGCAGCAAGAAAACATACCACCAATACAATAAAATGAACAACAAATTCAGGAGGATGAAGAACAACAAGAAATCTTGCAGGAACCTTTACAGGAGATTCAACCTGATAATGCACCACCACAGTTGGTTTGTAGATCTTCTAGGCCTCATAAGCCTTCACAAAGGTATCCTCCTTCAAACTATATTTTGTTGACTGATGAAGGTGAACCTAATTGTTTTCAAGAAGCTTGTAAAGTCAAGCACAGTAAAGAATGGAAGAAAGCAATGGAAGACGAAATGAACTCTTTGTAGGAAAATAAAACTTGGGAATTCATGAACCTTCCAAAAGGTAGAAAGGCTCTACAAAACAAATGGGTGTACAGGATTAAGCATGAAGGTGACGAAAAGAAGGAGAGGTATAAAGCAAGGCTGGTGGTGAAAGGTTTTGCCTGAAAAGAAGGTATTGAATTCACTTAAATTTTCTCACCTGTTGTTAAAATGTCATTCATTAGAGTCATTCTTGGTCTAGTTGTTGCTTTAGACCTAGAATGTGAACAGTTAGATGTAAAAACTGCATTCCTTCATGGTGAATTGGAGGAAGAAATTTATATGGAGCAGCCAGAAGGCTTCATAGAAAAATGCAAAGAAGGCCTTGTTTGTAGGTTGAAGAAGAGTCTCTATGGGTTGAAATAGGCACGACAATGGTACAAGAAATTTGATTCATTCATGTTAGAACATGGTTTTCAAAGGTTGGAAGCTGACCATTGTGTCTATATCAAGAGGTATGATCAAAGAAAGTATATCATATTATTGTTATATGTTGATGACATGTTGATTGTTGGGCATGATAAGAATAAGATCAATAGGTTCAAGAAATATTTGGGTAGCAAATTTGCCATGAAGGATTTGGGCCTAGCACAATAGATATTGGGCATGCAGATTATGTGTGAAAGGAAAAACAAAAGGCTGTGGCTGTCACAAGAAAAATATATCAAGAAGGTGCTTGACAGGTTTAATATGAAGGATGCCAAGCCAGTTGGTACACCCCTTATAGCCCACTTCAAGCTAAGTACTGAATTATGTCCTAGTGATGAAAAAGAGAAATAAGAGATGAACAAAATTCCTTATGAATCAGTAGTTGGCAGTTTGATGTATGCCATGGTATGCACACAACTAGACATTGCATATTCAGTGGGAGTAGTGAGTAGGTTCCTTGCCAATCCAGGCAAACAACATTGGCAAGCAGTAAAATGGATTTTGAGGTATCTCAAGGCTACTAGTCATTATTGTTTGTGTTTTGGTCATGACGAGACTGTGCTTGAAGGATTTACAGATGTGGATATGGCTAGAGATATGGATACCAGAAAGTCCACTATAGGTTATTTGTATACATTTGCAGGTTCAGCGGTATCTTGGGTGTCAAGGCTACAAAAAATAGTAGCCCTTTCTACAACAAAAGAAGAGTACATAGTTGCAACAGAAGCTTGTAAAGAGATGTTGTGGATGCAACGATTCCTAGGAGAGATAGGAATAAAGTAGGACAAGTATGTGTTATATTGTGATAGTCAGAGTGCCATTCACTTGGCGAAAAACCCAGCATTTCATTCAAAAACCAATCACATTGACTTAAGGTACCATTAGATCCGGCATGTGTTGAAGGAAGAATAATTATCCTTCGAAAAGATCCATACAGATAGGAACCCTGCTGATATGCTCACTAAGATTCTACCACAAAATAGACATGAGTTATGTAGAGGCATGGTAGGACTTGGTGTGACTTGATTCATATTTGGCTTCAAGTGGGAGAATGTGAAGTGTGAAGCCAAAATTCATGTAGGATTGTAGATACTTCTAGATCATATCATTCTAGATCTCCATGATTCTAGATCTTTCCACACTACCATTAGCTTCTAGATCATTCCAGATCTCCATTTGAATCACATACATGATTCTAGATCCTTCTTCTTCCTCTAAAAATTTGTAATTTCTCTGGCCAAGGAAAGCAGGCAAGCCAAGGTCTAGACCTGTTATGTAATGTAAAGTGATTTATGTTCTCCAATGATTGTTTTATCTATTCCACTGTTTCTGACTGAGTAATCTTGTTGTTTCTCCATTTGTCTGTCTTTGTGAATTATTCTCTGCTATTATCGTCTAAGTCTCTGAGTATAAATCTCTGTTGTGTGTTATGTATGCTCTGATCTAACATCTTCACCCTTCCAGCCTCCAAATAGGACGTTGGAAAGCTTGATATCTAAAAGAATTAAAGGTGACAAGGATCGCTCCCTCTTTTTGTAGTGCTTTATGTCCAAAATCAATGATGCCAACACCAATTTCATTGTTAGATGAGAATCCTCACTAGGAGATTACACAATAAATGTGTGTTTTGGCACCCCCAAGAAATTCGTGTTAGTTGGATTCCATGAAAACACTACCAAGGCTGCCACTTGACTCTCACTCACCTTTCGACTCTACAATCTCTTTGTCCTATAAAGCCTTACACTGCAAATCACAAGCATGTCAGGAAGCACCTAATGCGAGTTGCGGGGAGAGTTATAAATGTGAATTTGAAATCATGTATGGACACGGTAGCTCTTTTGTAAGTACTACACTTGCTTTGGATATGATCACCCTAGGCTCTCAATATCTTTCTAATTTCTCATTCGGCTGTGATGAGTCCATAACAGGACCCAATCAACAACAACCCAAACTAATGGGATTTGGGGGTGGAGGACTTTTGTTGTTTAATCATATCCATAACTTATTTGGCGGAATTTTTTCTTACTGTCTTCCTAGGGTGACAACATCTGCCTCTTCAGGATCCCTAGTTTGGCATCTCTATCAAAATCGTCATATAGCATGTGCATCATGGTCTTGAGTGCAGTCAAACCAAAAACATACTAGTGCATAATGGCTGCACTCATCCACAAATATTTGATGGTGGCTATGTGCATCAACTCCTCGAAATACATGTCCAGTGCCAATCGGACTTGGTTCTTTGCTTTCACCTTGGTGAGTGTGCCAATGGATGGAATCACATCTGTGCACACAATGGTATCCATGGCTCTAAACACTCGTGCATGTGAAGCCCTATAAGATGGTGATGAGCTGTGGGAGTTCCTCAAAGTTTTTAATGTAACTATGAAGGTGTGCCTTCAACTCCACTTCCTTTGGCTTCATCATCTTTGGCAAGTACATCAAGGATTCCTTGTACTTCATTGTCCATATCTACAGGTGACCGACAATAGTGTGTATGCCTGTAAAGATATTTTCTCTCCTAACACATCGTTGCTACCAACCATTAAGATGGACAACTGATTTATGCACAGTGACGAACCTGAAGTACAACTCCCCCATGATTGTCTCAAGAGACAATACTTCATCAAGTATTGTTCTCTTTTACTATGCTCTAATGGATGTTGTAGCTTTCTATTCTCTCTGTTTGGTCACTTGTAACCCCTTGGCTATGCACTTGTTCTCAGCTATCAAGAATTTGACACTAGAGTTGGTAGCTTCAGAATAAGCCTTTATAGCATCGACCAATGTAGCTGGATGTTTGTGCAGATCAGACACAATCAGTCACTCTTGAAAATGCACAAGAGATGCATGGACATCTAGAGTGGGCACTCTGCATGACTAAACAACTCTATGTTGGGACTCGTCAAAGGATATGTTATGAACATCTGCTTCTGGATTTTCCTCAAAGGATTTCAATGTCTACTTGATTACTTTGGACTTGCTCTAATCCTGGATC
Organism: Pinus taeda; assembly: GCA_000404065.3. NCBI lineage: Eukaryota > Viridiplantae > Streptophyta > Pinopsida > Pinales > Pinaceae > Pinus > Pinus taeda. The sequence goes on from APFE031261701.1 coordinate 114,743, forward strand.
TTTTGAAGCCGATGGAGAGACCTCTGGGTCCTTGGGCATGAGGTTTGTGTCTTGATATTTCTTTGGTTGAACCACATTCGTGTATATCTGTTCCAACATCTGTTCAATCTCTTGAGCAAAGTCCTTCTCCTATGACTACTCACCCTCTTTGCAATCTGCCAATTATGATGAGTCAAGAACCCGTATTTTCATAGTTTCATCAGTGCGTGCACACTATGATTCATGTTGTTCATGCTCATGTTGCACTTCCTTCTCCCTTCTACATAGCTCTTGTTCTTCCCTTAGTTGTTGCTTCACCTCCTGCAACTTCTTCTTTTCCTCCTCTAGTTTATGCTTCTCTCGGTGTCTTTGTGCAATCCTTGTGTTACGTTGTCACTTCATTGCCTCAATCTCAATAGTTTCTCTCAATATGAGTGGATATTCTTTGAACTTATAGCTTTGCTCTGCCTCTGCATTGTTGGCAACCTTCCTCTTGCCTTTTTCATGGAAAGTTCTATTGCCCTCTGTTGTTGTTGATGTTGCTACTCTATGAGATAATATTGTCTTGTACAATGCTAACCATTATACAGCCACTCTGACGGGTTCATTAAGCCTTAAGGAGCTATAGGAGTATCTCCATGTGTCTTCCTCAGGCCAATGACATGCCCCGTGGATCCAAGGATGATAAACTCTTACACATTGGTCCTCCACTAGTCGATGCGGGTAATATGCATTGAAACTTCTGGTGCCAAAGATGAACCTCTTGAATTCATCTATCTTGTCCTCAGCATGCTTGAGACTCTTGATCTCATACAAACTAATTTGAAAAGGAAGAGTAGGCCAAGGTGCCTTCTACTTCCTATGCAGTCTCACTAACAAACCTGTCGAGATGTGGTATGCAACCTCTTGCATGACCAACTTGTCCATGGAAAACTTCAGTAACACATGAGAAGACTTCTCTGTGTTATACATTAGTATGAAGGTGCCAAGGGGTGATTCATACTAGTCTCATATGTTAACCAATTCCTCCATTGTTGCTTGTGACATGCAAAGCAGATCCTTCTCAAAGATCATCTTGTACACCAAGGTGACGAAGTTTTCTGATAGTTGTAGTATAATTCCACAAAAGCTGCACTCAGAGAACAACCTACAATAGATGTGCACAAAGGTTTCTAAAGGTGTCCATGCCCAACCAAAGCCAAGGAACTAGTGATGGGCACAGATTGCATGAAGAATGTAGGCGGACATGAAGAGCTTTGATTGCTAACCCTTGGGAGGATGTCGAGCTTCTGTTACTTGCCCCTTCAACTTGCAAGCCAACATGTTAGACCAATTGAAAGGTTTTCCTTCGTTCATCAGCTGATTCAACCCAATCAACCAACTCTGTGAGAAGGTCTCTCTACTATCCTGGTCATATAAGCGACATGCGAAGATGACCAAGAGCTGATAAGCCTTCCGGAGTATATTTGTCTTTTTTACTTGGTTGGTTGTTTTCTTCAACTTAGATGGCTCTCTCATCAAGCTCTTCAAGTCATCTCTTGAGTTTGCACTACTATTGGGATTGGTGAAGAGTGAATCCATTGTGTTCACTAACTGCAATAAGTGATATATCTCCTGAAAGTTCTATGCCCTGAAGGTAACAAATTATGTTCCACTGACAGTTCTCAACACCATTGTCTCTAGATCAATATGTAAGACAATCCATTGGATCATGTCCATGCATGAAAATGTAGGATACCTACATGAAACCCGGTTCAAGCGATACTTGTGTATGTTGACATAAACTTTGTGGTCCTACAGATTTTCCTCAAAGCTGCCTGAAAAGATGTCATTGATGTCCTGCGATTTGATCTTGACCTCCTTGTCTATGATCAACTTAGTATCCTCATAGATGGGCAAGCTCATAGACACTTTCTCGAACACATCTCCAGTTGCACTATAAATGGTGTCCTTTGACACTTCTCTCTTGGAAGCCATTGTACCTATACTGTTGAGAGAGTGACGAAAACTTGTGATACTTGAAGACAGAGAAACACTCATGGCAAGAAAACTATTAGTTGAATTAAAAAAAAAAATTGAGGAATGACATGCAACACACCTGGGTGACTAACTAGAAAATTTCCACAATTTTCTCTTGGAGAGGCTGGGAGACTGACTGCTAGAACTACGCATTGCATGGTCCAAAAATCCAGTGAGATAATTGACTACTGAAACTAAGAAGAGAACAATGCATCTTGGTATAGTGAGGACTGAAATTGCGCATTGCGCAATTTCAGTCAGCATGACTGCAACCCAGGAAATTGCACTACGCAATCCTTGGGGCCAACTGAAGAACTGCCTCTCAGAATTGTGAAGAGCACATCCTAGGAGGGTAGTGTGAGGTAGGCTCTATGAAATTACTATGAGAAAGGTGAGGCCTTCCATCCAAGAAATGCATAGTGAAAGCTGGGTAAGGCAAGGTTAGGGCCATCACAACTTAGACCTCCCAACAGGTGACTGAAAAGAAGTAAGGACTAAATGCATGTGCAAAACTGGGTGTATACATGAGTGAATGAACATGCATGTGATCAGTAAGTGCATGATTCAGTAGGAAGGGGAAAAATGAAGTGTGTGAAGTGAGTGGTCACAGAACCGTTAGTTCAGAAATAGTGCCATGCATGCAACAACAAGGAAATGGAATGTGAAACTTGAAACAACGCTTCTACAAGATAACATGAATTAAAGCAACAAAAAACATTCAACAAAACCAAGAAAAAAACACTCACACAAACCAAAATACAAAAAGCGACAAAAAAGTAGCAAAAGAAATGAAAGGTGGACTTACTCGAAAAAAGTTGTGATGAGTGTGCCGAAGGTTCTTAGATGCATTGGGAATGCTAGAGCTCCAAGATCGAAGTGAAGAATGAGCTATGAAGTGTTGAAACAAATATTTTTCACAATACTGAGGCTTATGATGTGCATACCACAAATCTAGGAGAAAGCAACACTTGGTGGGAGGTTTCTAAAAAAACTCCTGCATGTAACCCCCATCTGCTAAAAATAGATCACTAAAATCTAGGGATGTTTTCTTCTTTTTTATCTTCTCTTTTTCAGGAAGAAGTTGCCCATGCATGTTGTTGGTCGATAAAAGGTGACTTTTAAAACTCCTAATTATCCTCACATTAATTATCAATCCAGCAAGTCTTCTTATTTCAAGAGTGTACACGGTTTGTGGCTGCTATTTACTCAGAGAGTAATGTTTCTAAGTTGCAGTACAAATCTTTTAAATACAAGAGTAACCAGATGCATCTAGTAAATTCCCATTGTAATTAAAGAAAACTCAATCCTTTAATGAAATCAAATCTTACATTTATCAAAGTAACAAAAACATCAGTTAAGAGTACAGTAATGATAACACATCCCTCTTTATCTTATTTAATCTAAATCAAACCCAATCCTTAATAATTAATCTAAACAACAAATGAATATCAATCTAAGAGTGTCAACAACAATAGTTAATGCTCTTCATAGTTGATTATATTAGGTGGAATATTTATCTAAGAAACTTGATCTGTGATGAAAGCAAACTGAATCAATGACAATACCATGAAGGATATAAAGTAAAGAGATTATGTTAACACTAGAAGATAATAAATAGTGCAACGATAAAATCACGGAAAGAAAGAATACTATCAAACCATTACACTTGCAAGAATTGGAAATGTATGACACAAGAAGAGCAGTTGAATCCACCGGAGGTCGGGCCCTTAGTCGCCAGCGAAACACTGCTAAATTACTTCAAGAAATGCAAGGGAACAACAAATTTACTTATATATTAATCATCAAATTGAATGAGCATTACAATATATTCGTGTTCTTCTCAGCGACGAGAGTCTGTGATTACAATTACAATTACAATAATACAGAAATTCATCCTCCTATTTTCTTCTTACAAAATGTCTCCTTTTATAATAGTAAAGGGTGAAAAGATAAATGATAAATGCATTCCCTCAGGATCTCTCAATCCTGAGGGATTTTCACAACAGTTTTCCATATTCAGACATCATTTTCTTTCCTATGCTGGTCCTGCTGATTTTCTTTTGGCCATATCTGCAATGGCATGTTCCTTCTTTAGCTTGCCAATTCATGTTGTTCCTTCTTCGGGAACAACATTTGTCCCTTTTGTTGTTTTCCTACATAAACGAAAGTAATAATTACCTAAGTCATAACTGGAGGTGATTTCTTCATTTTTTACCATAATTCCTTAATAGATTAGTGCATTGAGATATAAAAAGGTTAAGAATAAAGGAAAAGGATGATGAGTTTAATAGTAAATGCATACCTCTTCCATGACTGAACATACTCCCCTGCTTACCCTTTTTCATGTCCTCATGAAAACCACGTAGTTCGTATGCAGAGCAATCAAGAAATAAGCTAGAGAAGGAAGGTTGTAAAGTGGTCTGAAACCATGATTCTGGGCCAAGAGCTCAAAGATGTGTGCTGTCTGTCCTTCAGGCAATTCATATATAGCTCGGTACCCTTCAACAGGATACCAAATAATAGGGTTGCGGAACTGACAACCTAGCCAATGAGGGCTTTCGCTTAAGATGAGATTCCTATAAGCGACAAAGCATTCTGCAGCCAATTTTAAATTTTTATAATTAAATGGCTCTCATTTATGTGCATTGCTATTGGAAATTGTCCACCTAAACTTGGTTGCAAGCAAGGAGCTTTCCTGAATGAGGAGGAAGTACACTACCCCCTTCTGGACAATTTCTTTCTGAATAGGCCCCAAAATTTTGATTACTCATTCCCTTTTCATTAAACTTTTGTGATTGGCCAGCATTTGTAATGGGTGTTTGATTCATCTCTGACCCAAAGGTCCAGTCCATTTTCCTACCTCTAGAACATGTTATGAGCCTTGAACCATTTTAGTTGATTAACAACGAATGAAATAAAAGCTTGGAATTGCACATCCCCCATAAAAGGACTAGGGTTCTTTTAGAGGTACAAAATCATGTAAATAAAATTCACACAACAATCTTTGAACTTTTACCCCATGTTGTTTGCAACAGTTTATGAAATCCTCCATTGTTTTAAATTCTATCGATTTTCTGACCCTGATGGCTTTGATTTTCAGCTGCAAATATCTTTCTATAAGAAATAAGGCATAATTATTGGCAAGGGATTTGCATGCCAAGACATCAGTGTACAATGAGAAAATAGTATCCATTTGAATCATGACCTTCTCTAATCTAAGCTTTATTTTCTCAGTTCTTTCCTCTGCCTTTCTGTATTTATCGAAGATCTCACTTTCTGATGTATTCATGTCCCGAAGTTACTTCTGTAATTCTTGGTATTTTTGCTAGGAGACAGTTTCCAGCTCAAGTTGTTCTATGGTAAGCCGAGCCTGGGCTACATATTCTTTAAGATTCACTATACTAGGGTCGTTTCTTGTCATGATATCTTTGGGTTGGGTGTTTGTCTATGTACTCCTACTACGATAATGGATACCTATTGTTTGTGTTTCTCTGTTGTAGGAGGCCCAAGCCTCTATTTGGGTAGCCGTGCTATAGGAGGGTACCATCTCTGTTTGAATAGCTAAGTCATGAGAAGGTATAGCCTCTGTTTGGGTAGCTTCTTCTGCAAAAATTGCATGTTGTTACCTAACAAGTTTAGTGAGTATGGGCTCAGTTTGAGTCCCCGTGGCTTTTGTTTCATGTAATTCAGTTTGAATGGTTGTGTTTATTGTTCCTGGGGTTTTATCTAGAACCTTCCCTACTGCTAATTTTCTTATCTTTCACCTGAGCCTTTTTACTATTTTTTGTAGCCTCTGTTGTTCCTTCTTAAGCTTTTTAATTTTGTTTTTCTGCTTTTTAGGAGGAGCAATTGTTCTGCTAATCATCTCTACTCCTAACGAGCTCGATTTCTCATCTTGGTTTTGTTTTACAAGAACTATGTCCTCTCCCTAGTTTGTTTCTATTTCTCTTGTTTGGCCTACATCTTTTGTATTTAGGCCTTCCTGACTAGGTTCTTTTGGAGGCATATCACCAAGTTGGTTCACCTCTTCTTGAGTGGCCTCTGCCCTTGTTTCTGCTTCGCAGCTTATGTTTTCTGATATAATTCTATCGTGACCAGAGTGCTCTAGAGATTGGGTTGCTCCAATGTTCAAATTAAGTGGGCTTTCAGGTTGTATGAATTCACTCATATTGGCCAAAATCTTTGCCAATTATATATCATGCAATAAATCACCTGGGGGACTTAATGTTGAGGAGGGTTTTGATTCATTTCTTCCCTTTTCTCCAGAATGCCTTAATTGTTCCCCATGGTCCAACTCAGGGTTATGCTGGCCTTCTATCTACAATTGTTGTTCACTTCCTGGGCTAGACAATTCTATGGACTGGCTAATACTGTCTTGGGGGTTTTCGGCTGCTCCTAAGTCTGTCCTCGGCCTAGGGGAATGTCTATGCTTTTGGGGAGTGTTTGCTGTAAGGGTAGCCCTCTTCCTTTTTGGAACATGGTTAGGCGTAGGCAGAGCTAGGCCCCCTTCAATGGAAAATACTAATTCCTTCCTACTTGATTACTGTTGGGCGAGGTTGTAACTCACTATCATCCTAATCAAGCAGTGGTGGCTCACGACAACTTCTTTATGTTGGGATTTTTTCATGCTTCAAGCAGTGTCATACAACAAAAAATTCAAATATGTAGGCAAATTCATGGAACATTTTTGTTTCAGAATTGCTAGGAGTTTAAGTTGACGTGGCCTTACCACGTCTTTTTAGCCGTCACATGTGATGTAGTTCTGGACGACTCTGGCTAGTTCTCCCCACGGTTCTCCAAGGGATGAGATCGAATTCCTTTGCCTTTAATGATCAGGTCATGTCCCTTGTCGTTAAAGACTACAATAGTATCTTACAACTTCAATATTTTATTAGCCCATATGGGTCCTTCTACTGGTAATCTGGACACTTCAGCTTTCACCACATCTGACGCTATGATTTGCCTCCCTCTTATCATAGATTGCCCGTTCTGTAAATTTTGTAGGAATTCAATAGCAACTGCTTCGTTGGGTTGCTAAAATCATGTGAAATATATTATCCACCTGACTCGGGCTAGAATTTCTTTGGCTGCATCAAGAACAACCAATATTAGAGGCTCCCTGTGTACTGTTCTCCCTCCCATACTACTTGGATTCTAGAAATAGTTAGTGTAGCAGATATATCACAGTAATAGACAGAGCCGAGTGATAGAACAACAAGTTATTATAATGGTTATTTCGGATGATATTTTACAGGCATAAATACCATTAACTAGGACTTTCTATTGTTCCACATACTCCATAATCATGGAATGTCGTATTGCCCTGCACAATCAAATAAAGAACTGACATGCATACATAAATACACTGGAGGTTGCTTCTCTCCCCCCTTTGAAATGATAGGTCACCTTCGACCGAATGAGTGAAGGAATGACGTGCTAGTAGAAAAGTACAGGCATGATAAAAGCGGCAAGGTACACATATTAATGGTAGGATCGCAAAATCTATTGGAATGCTAAAATCAATGCATATAATGAAAATTATCAATAAGTGTGGAGATGTCGTGATGTGATTCGAAAAGGAAAAGGACATCTGACGCAGGAAAGATACTTTTCCGTCATCATTCCATTTAAACTATTATGATTGATTTTTAAAATATATCGCATGCATAAAGGTTCAAAAATAGATTAGGAACATAATCTCTCTATAGTAATGGTAAAAAATAAGAAAAGGGAGTTATAATAACTATTGATGTTGAAAATACGACTCTAATACCATCAGAAGAGCTTCTGTTGCCTGCAGGTGTTTATAACCTTGACAAAGTTGCTTTTTCACCCTTTGGAACCATGATCCTTTATGTATAATTAGGAAAGTGCATTATGATGTTAGATTAGAGACCAATGTGTTGGCTTGGTAACCAGATGAATACATTGCCATTCACTGGGAAGGAGTGAAAGGTGGGCAGGCCAACTCGTGATGAGACCTCCTGTTCCAAGGATTTTATTTTTCTGATGTATCCATTGGCCCATATCCCTGGTGTGGTTGCCATAGTGGAAATGCCACTTCACTGCTTCCTTATGATCATGGTAGGTTGGCTCAGGATGAGACCCCCTATCCTCTATCTGAAAAATCATAGAGTTGTTAGTAAACATATATATATATATATATAATATATATATATATATATTTATTTAGACATCACTTCCTACCTATATATAGAGGGTGGCTCAACTCTCCTTAAGAGTAGGGATGGTGGAAGAAGTCTGAACATATCAATAGAAAAAATTATGCCCTTAACCTTATTTGATGATAATGAACACAAAGAATTATATGGGTTAGGGAAGAAACAACATGGTACAAATAATCAATCAATTCGATTTATAGTGAAAATAAGGACAGTGAAGTGGTATAGATGGTTGTGTCCTTCCTTTTTTGATCAGTACAGAGCAATCTCATTAAAGATGATGATATTCGATTTGCTTGTTCCAGTAAGCTTCAAATTTGTATCCTTACACATATATTTATATACTTGCCCTATAGAGGATCATAAAGAGTGAGCAAAGGAAGGAAATAAAATTCACAAAGTGCTTATTTTCTAAAGGAAATAGCAAAAGAAAAAATCACACAAAGAGTGTTGTTCCTTATAGAGAATAGCAAGAAAAAAAAACACAAGAAGGAGTTGTTCCTTAGAGGGAACAACAACTGTTCCCTGTAAGGAACAGAAAATGAAAAATACACGCAGATGGTGTTGTTCCCTGTAGGGAACAATAACAGGATATATACATGAAAGTGTTGTTCCTTATAGGGAATAGTAGTTGTTCCTTAGGAAGAACAACAAGAAGAAAACTGCACACCGAAACTGTTGTTCCTTAGAGGGAACGGCAAGAAGAAAAACTACACACCAAAATTGTTGTTCCTTAGAGGGAACAACAAAGGAAATACATGTAGAAAAAAATCGTTGTCCCTTAGAGGGAACAGTGGTTGTTCCTTAGAGGGAACAATGACTATTCCTTAGAGGGAGCAATAGTTGTTCCTTATGAGGAACAACAAAAAGAAAGAAAAAAATCGGACGCGAAATTGTTGTTCCTTAGAGGGAACAACAGCTGTTCCTTATAGGGGACAAAAACTATTCCTTGGAGGGAACAACAATTGTTGCTTAGGGGGAACAAAAAGAAGACGAATATACACAAAATTGCCGTTCCTTAGAGGGAACAATAGTTGTGCCTTAGATGGAATAGTGGGAAAACAAAGACATAGGGAATCGTTGTTCCTTAGAGAGAACAACAACTATTCCTTAGAGGGAACAACAGTTGTTCCTTAGATGGAACAACGAGAAAAAAAAAGATATGAAACTACTATTCCTTAGAGGGAACAACAATTGTTCCTTAGAGGGAACAACAACTGTTCCTTAAAGGGAACAGTGGAGAAACAAATCCATACAAAATGACTATTCCTTAGAGGGAACAATCGCTGTTCCTTAGAGGGAACAATGAGAAAACATGAAAGTGTTTTTCCTTAGAGGGAACAACGGTTGTTCCTTAGAGGGAATAGCTAGAAAACAAATACACGTGAAACTATTATACCTTACAGTGAACAATAGTTGTTCCTTAGAGGGAACGAAAACTATTTCTTAGAGGGAACAAAAATTGTTCCTTAAAGGAAACATCAAGAAAACAAATACATGTGAAACTATTGTTCCTTAGAGGGAACAGTAGCTATTCCTTAAAGGGAATAGCTAGAAAGAAAATACACGTGAAATTGTTGTTCCTTAGAGGGAACAACATGAAAAGAAAGAAGTGAGAATTGTTCACAAAATTTTTGTTCCTTAAAGGGAACAATGACTGTTCCTTGGAGGGAACAACAATTGTTCCTTGAAGGGAACAACAAGAAAAATTTGCACAAAAATTGTTGTTCTTTAGAAGGGACAATAGCTATTCGTTAGAGGGAACAACAATTCTTCCTTAGAGGAACAACAAAGGGAAAAAAAGAACTTATATACAATTTATACAAGCAAATTCAATCAAATAGAAAGGAAATTTTATGTACAAATTTCAAAAACAAATAAATTCTCCACTAGGTCGATGTTGTGGATGAGTTTCCGTCCTCAGCAAGAATTTGTATGGTAGAATCTTCCCGTAATTGATGGCAAAAGGACTCCCTGGTAAGTAGTTTGTGATAAAGTCGTACTCGATGTCCATTCACTTTAAAAGAGTAGCGAAACCCATCAATGGTGGCTAATGTGAGGGTGCCATTATCATGCATCTCTTGTATCTCATAAGGTCCTAACCATCTGGTCTGGACTTTTCTCGAGAAATCCTAGAACCTAGAATCATATAGGAGTGCCCAATCTCCTTCGTGGAATATATTCTTCTTGATAAGGGCATCATGCCATTTCGCTCTTCGTTGTTGGATCAATGCAGTGTGCTGAAGAGATGATAGTCGAATTTCATCAAATTCATTGATATGATGTAGCCTATTAATTTGTGCTTCATTTAAGTCCAAGCCTAGCTCCTGAGCTATCCTCTATGTCTGGATTTCAAATTCAATTGGGAAGAGAGGTTCTTTTCCAAAACCTAGCTGATATGGGGAATATCCCATGGTACTTCTCCATGTCATGCGGTATGCCCATAGCGCTTATGGCAATCAGGTGGCCCAGTCATGTCTATGTGATGCAACTGTCTTTATGAGTATTGCCTCGATTACTTTATTGGTGGTTTCTACCTGGTCATTTGCCTGCAGGTGGCATGGAGTTGTGATTCTATGCATGATATGAAGATTCCTTAATGTTGCAACAATCTTATGGCCTATAAATTGTGGCCCTCCATCCGTGATTATTTCTCTAGGCAAGCCATATCGCACGAATAGTTGGAAAGGAAAGTGGATCACCGAGTCCTCTATTGCACTTGGTAATGCTTCTGCCTCTAGCCATTTAGTCACATATTCTGTTGTGACTAATATGTATGTTTTTTATTAGATGATGGGTTTATTGGACCAATGAAGTCTAACACCCATCGTTCAAAAGGTTCAATGACTAATTGCAGATTCAGGGACATCTCATCAGACTGCCTAGGGTGTTCCAATCTTTGGCAACTATCACATGCCTAGACGAACTTCTTGGCGTCTTTAAAAATGGTGTGCCAATAATAGCCCGTCTGTAAGACTTTGTGACCAGTCGTGCGATCTGTAAAATGACCACCACAAGGCCCATCATGGCAAGCTTTTAGGATGTCGAAGACTTCATCTTCCCTAACACATCTTGAAATGCACATATATGCCCTTGTATGAAATAAATATCCTCTGATCCAGGAGAACTGAGTGCTACGTTGTATTATTTGTTTTCATTCATTAGGCATTAGGTGCTTGGGTAATTTTCCCACTACTAGGTAGTTTGTGACATCGATGTACCATGGTGTTTTCACGGTGACAATGAATAAGTGTTCATTAGGGAATTAGTCTTCTACTGTTGTCGAGTCATCTATCTTTGGCATTCGTGAAAGGAAGTCTGCTACTAGATTTTCTTTTCTTGGTTGATCTTTGATAGTTATGTTGAATTCCTGTAAAAGGATCAACCATATTTTCACTCTTCCATTTGTAACAGGTTTATTAGCTAGATATTTAATAACAAAGTGATCAGTATACAAAACCATAGGGTATCCTATTATATAATGTATGAATTTATTGATAGCATAGATTACAACCAAAAATCCTTTTTCAGTCATAGTATAATTTAATTTAGTAGGAGATAGATTTTTGCTGATGTAATATATTGCATAAGGATTTTTATCTTCCTCCTGGCCAAGAACTACTCCAATGGTCATGTCTGAAGCGTCAGATGAAATCTAGAATGGAAAATCCCAGTTTGGGCCCCTAATACTGGGGTTGTTGATACAAGCCATTTTAAATCTTCAAAAGCGATGTCACATTTGTTAGTCCAAAAGAAATCAATATTTCTTGTTAATGCATATAATGGTGCAGCAATTTGAGAAAAATTCTTTATAAATCTTCTATGATAGCTAGAAAATCCCAAGAATTGCGTACCTTAGTTTGTGTGGAAGGGTAGGTATTAAAAGAATTATCTGAATTTTTGTTGGATCTACCTGGATTCCAACTGCTGAGATATATTGATCCATGATGAGGCCCTCAGTCATCATCATGTGGCATTTTTCATGGCTTAAAACAGAGCCTGGTAGCAATGCATCTTTGCAGAACCTTCTCTAATGTTTTTAATGCGAGCTCAAAGTCATCTCTGTAAGGTGTAAAGTCATCCATGTACACCTCGAGCCCTTCATTTATCAAATCTGAAAAAATGCTTAGTATAACCCTCTAGAATGTGGCAGGTGCATTACATAGTGCAAAAGGTAAGAACCTGTAAGCAAATGTCCCCAAAGAGTAGGTAAAGGTAGTCTTATCCTGGTCTTTAGGGGCAATTTGAATTTGATTGTAGTCACTGAATCTATATAGGAAAAAAAAGAAGTTTTTTCCTGCCAATGTGTCCAAGACCTGGTCAATGAATGGGAGCGGAAAATGGTATTTTTGGGTTGCTTTATTAAGCTCTCTATATTCAACGCATATAAGCCACTTTCCATTATTTTTAGGCACAACTACTCATGGAGAGACCCATTTGCTGTCAGATATAGGGTAGATGAAATTTACATCTAACAATTTTTGTAGTTTAACTTTAACAATGTCTTTAAGATGAGGGTTTAACCTTCATTGAGGTTGTCTAATGGGCCTGGCATCTTTCTCTATATAGATGTGGTGCATGCATAATTGGGGATCGATTCCTTTCATGTCCAGGTAATCCCATGTGAAGGCCTCTTTATATTTTCTCAGAAGTTGAACAAGCTTCTCCTCCTGGTTAGCAGTCAAGTTTTTGTTAATATTTAAAGTTTTTCCTAGTTCAATTTCTATGGTTTTGTTGTTATAAATAGAAGTTGCTGGTATTGATAGGTCATTAATATCTCTTAACAGATCTTATTCTATTTCGTTATCAAGAGCTGCTTCAATCATGTGACATTTTGGATGGGATACGACATCTGGTTGGTTAATGTAAGTGTTAATGATGTCATCTTCTATTTGATCCTTGAATTCAAGAGCATCTTCTATAGTTAGTGGAGATCTAATGTTTTTCGTTAGATATGATACAAGTTGTTTTCTGGTTTTTATTATTGTTAAACTTGGCTGAGCTGGAGGATATAAGGCTAAATTCTTCCCATTGCTTCCTCTTTCTATAGTCATGCTACCTGTTCAACAACTTATGTAAGCATCCACGGTTGCTAGCCAAGGTCTACCTAGAATTAGGGGATGTCCATCGAGCCGGTTTCTAGGATTGATGATCAGAAAGTCTGCTAGGTATTCCTAGGAGTCTATAGACACCATTACATCCTGTAATGTGCCTTCTGGTTTGAATACCGATCAGTCAACCAACTCCAACAAGGTCCTGTTTGGGTCCAAGGTTGTAATGCCAAGATTTTGACAAGTTGTTATCGTAAGAATATTGATTGTTGCTCCTAAATCGACTAATGCATTGGGAAAGGAGCATCCATTTATTTGCACAGTGACTATAGGGTTTCTTGGGTCCTCATATTTTACAGGTGTTTCTCTGCCTGATAGTAAATCAAATAAGGTACCGACTACATGGACAGTTGGGGTTGTTTTTATTTTTCTCTTTAGTGTTTTGTACACAATTCCTTAAAAGTTTTTGCATAAATTGGAATGTAGTGAATAGCCTAGAGGAGAGGTATTTTTACACAAAAAATTTTCAATTCTCCTAGAAGGACAAAATCGGGATATTCAATTGGGTGGGGTATAATTAATCTTTCTGGGAATGGTGGAGAAGAGGTGATTATTTGATCATGAGTTTTACGTTTAACTATGTTCTCCACTTGTGGTGCTTGTTCTACAAGTAACAGATCTTCAATTTATATATTTTTATCCCCCTCTAATTCTATTATTTGTCTAGACCTTAATTGAAGCTCATTGCACACCCTTAACTCGGTTTTTGGCTCTGGTCCTTCAATAATTTGCACAGATTGAACTGGTCTATTGTTGGGGTTCAGGTTGGGTTGGGCTGGGAGCTGCAGTCATAGGTTGGTCTGAGGGTTTTGTTGCAATGTGTAGGGTGTTAGCAGTGTAGGTTGAGGTAGGGGGATTGTTCCTGTTGGCTGGTTTGGAAGTCTTTGCCAGCTTGACTGCTAGTTCTGGTTCTGTAAAATGGAGGGTGACCACTGAGATTGATATGCATTATGGTGGGAAGTAAGAGGAATTTGGCCAATTGTTATTTTGATTTGATTGGTTGGGCCAAGCTGGAATAGAGAATAGTTGTTGTGACCAATTGGAAAAAGGTGGTTGGTTCTGTCACATAGCTCTTGGGTATTGTTGCAAATTCTATTGCGAGGGTTGAAAGAAGGAAGATGGATCAGTAGGCATACCTGTTTGTCGTGGTTGCCATTGGCGATGTTGGTTTAGCATGTAGATTGGTTATGTTTCTTCCTCTGCCTCCTTATAGACTACGCTTAACCCTAGGAGTGATGGGTAGCTTTCTGTGGCATGATCTTTAGTACATATGGCACAAGTTTGCACCATATTCAGTGGACACTCTTTTTGATTGTGCTTCTTCCTACATCTAGGACAGAATATCACCAAGTTTTCTTCTGCTTCAGCCTGCTTTTGATTGGTTTGCGTAATGTCTAATTGCATTGTCAGAGTTTCCAAAATATTTGTTTTGAAATCCTTTAGCATGTTGCCAATTTCTGCACGAGTTATACATCCACCAAAGATTTTGTTGTCCCTAGTGGTCATGTCGCTTTCTACTGGTTTCAATCTCGTACTACCTCTTGAGCACCTGATACACAATTTAATAATATTAGCATAGTTTTCTTGAGATATATCACCTTTACCCATAATATTTAATGTCTCCAACCATTGTTCTTTCATCCCTTTAATCAGTGTAGCTTTTATCACATTATCAGGCAAAGGCATATTTGCATATGGAGACCATTGGAGGTTATATTGAAAATGTTCTACATATTCTTCCAACGTTTCACTAGGTCTTGCTACCATCTAGAATATTTCGTCTTTCAATTCCCTAGATCTGCAATAGTCCTGATATTTCTTAAGTAAAGCATTTTTCGTTTGATCCAAATCATTTATGGTTCCCCCACCTAGCCCCATAAACCAATGCAAGGCTTCTCCTTTTAATGTAAATGGAAACATCTTTAGTTTTTGGGGGTCGGTGGTATAATCATAACCCTAACATAGTACATCAAATTCAAATAGAAATGAATCTAGATCCTCTGATGTTAGTCCATGAAAGGTGGTAATATTTTGGAGAAGGATAGCTTCCATGGGTGTGTTGACATCTGTGTCAACGATGGGATACTGCAATGTAGAGGTTTGGGGTGCTTGTGGGTTGTTGGCCATTTGATCAAATATATGCCAGTACCCTGTCAGGATCTCTAGAGAGTTATTCCTAGGATGATTAGAAGGGGTGGGAATGATCTTAACAACACTCCCTCGGTCTGGGATACTGGGTGTTCCTTGTTGAATTACTACCTGAGGGGATCTTGGCTCCTCTATTTCCCCTGTTTCTCCTTCTCCTTCACGAATATTACAAGAATTCCCTTCTTGTGAGGAAATTATGCATGAATTTTCAATTTATTGAAAACTCTACTCAGTCCCTATTGTTTTGCTATGGACCTCAGCGTAGGCTACACATGGTGAGCCTGTGGCCCGAAGGGAGATAATAGGTTGTCTGGAAGCAACGTTTCTGGAACCTACTGATGGCTAAGATTCATCTTTCTTTAATATGTCGTCTATTAAAATTGATCGTCCAAGGGTCACCAATCCCTTAGATCTATCAGGTTTGGGTAGTGGAATTGGATTGTTTTCAGGTTTTTTCTTCTTAGTCATTCATGAAAACATTTCAAATGTTTATCTCTACCCTAAGTTCCTAACAATTCCGCTGGAAAGTGGGTAGGGGAGAAGGCATTTTACGTGCTCTCTACACAGGTTCTTACCTTTCGTTTTTAATACCCAGTTCTCTCTCAATAGACAAGTAGAAAATACCTATTTCAGTTTTTTGTAATTGTGCTGAGAAGCGGGCGGAGGAGCAAGAACTTTACTTGCTCGTTATGTAGGTTCTTACCTTTCATTTTCAATACCCAATTCTTCTTCAACAACAATTATCAGATGTACATTACTCTTTAGAAATGGCTACACTCTCCCCCACAATGGCGCCAAGATGTTGCTCGATAAAAGTTGCCTTTTAAAACTCCTAATTATCCTCACATTAATTATCAATCCAGGAAAGTCTTCTTATTTCAAGAGTGTACACAGTGTGTGGCTGCTATTTACTCAGAGAGTAATGTTTCTAAATTGTAGTATAGATCTTTTAAATACAAGAGTAACTAGATGCATCTAGTAAATTCCAACTGTAATTAAAGAAAACTCAATCCTTTAATGAAATCAAATCTTACATTTATCAAAGTAACAACAACATCAGTTGAGAGTACAGTAATGATAACTCATCCCTCTTTAACCGATTTAATCTAAATCAAACCCAATCCTCAATAATTAATCTAAACAATAAATGAATATCAATCTGAGAGTGTCAACAACAATAGTTAATACTCTTTACAGTTGATTATATTAAGCGGAATATTTATCTAAGAAACTTGATCTGCGATGAAAGCAAACTGAATCAATGACAATACTATGAAGGATATAAAGTAAGAGATTATGCTAACACTAGATGATAATAAATAGCGCAGTGATAAAATCACAAAAAGAAAGAATACTATCAAACCATCACACTTGTGAGAATTGGAAATGTATGACACAAGAAGAGCAGTTGAATCCACCAGAGGTCGGGCCCTTAGCTGCTAGCAAAACACTGCTAAGTTACTTCAGGAAATGCGAGAGAACAACAACTTTACTTATATGTTAATCATCAAAATGAATGAGCATTACAATATATCCATATTCTTCTCGACAGTGAGAGTCTGTGATTATAGTTACAATTACAATAATACAAAAGTTCCTCCTCTTTTCTTCTTACAAAACGTCTCCTTTAATAATAGGAAAGGGTGAAACAATAAATGATAAACATGATCCCTTAGGATCTCTTGATCCTGAGGGATTCACAACAGTTTTCCATCTTCAGACATCATTTTCTTTCCTGCACTAATCCTGCTAATTTTCTTTTGGTCGTATCTACAACTTCCACGTTCCTTCTTTAGCTTGCCGATTCTTGTTGTTCCTTCTTAGGGAACAACATTTGTCCCCTTTGTTGTTTTCTTGCATAAAGAAAAGTAATAGTTAGCCAAGTCATAACTACAAGTGATTTCTTCATTTCTTACCATAATTCCTTAATAGATTAGTGCATTGAGATATAGAAAGGTTAAGAATAAAGGAAAAGGATGATAAGTTTAATAGTAAATGCATACCTTTTCCATGACCCAACACATGCAGGGAAACATTGGATAGTCCTGGGGGAACCGGCCAACTTGTGAGCACATGCAACGGACAACAAGCCTTGGGATGACTTCTACGTAGTCTTTGGGCTGAGTGTCTCTAGTTGGCCCTCAAGCTCTATGCACTTTCTAGATTGAAGCAAAGGCTTCGAGCCAGAATTGCGAAAATTCTGAGAACAAGCCCAGTGAAGGGATGCTCTGCGCAATTTTCTTGGGGAAGGCAAACCCATGATTTGTGCAATTTTGGAGTGTAGCTGGCTGCCATGATACAATGTGCAATTCTGTAGAGCAAGGTTAATTTCCCTCCATTTTTCATGCAATTCTCCGAGTAATCACAAGAACCAGTTGAAGACGAAGTCACGATAAGTCAACTTGTGGGTTAATCGAAAACAAGTTAGTGAATACAAAATGATAAGACAAAGAAACTCAACTAACAGCACAAGTACCTAGGCAGTGCAAGACGTGTTGCTAAGGATGGTTGGTAGGGAGGATCCAAAGCAAAGATAAGAAAAAGTTTTGGAGGATGGTTTTAGCTACTACAACAATGGTGACACACTAGTAGAACTCCATCTCTCTGAATGGACCTTGTTTCATGAAAAGTCATTCTAAGTCCTTTGGAAGTATTTTTTTATTCTTTGATCATTGTAGTTTCC
This sequence comes from Pinus taeda, assembly GCA_000404065.3. Classification (NCBI taxonomy): domain Eukaryota; kingdom Viridiplantae; phylum Streptophyta; class Pinopsida; order Pinales; family Pinaceae; genus Pinus; species Pinus taeda. The sequence continues at coordinate 132,865 of APFE031261701.1, forward strand.
ACACTAGCTTGAGTGAGAGAGGTAGCACCTGCTATGCTCTTGATTGGTCAACACACATTCCAATCCAAGTCAATATAATTGTTTTGATTGGGGATGAGGAGTATATTGGTGCTTAAGCAATATGAATATCAGAGTTTAAGTTTCATCTTTGGTGTTGCTCCACTGCCATCACACTTGGACAGTACCGTAGCAGAGTCACGTAGGAACACAAGCATCAATTTGCTGCTAACGAGCCTGGTCAGTACCATGATAGAGTTAATTACATCACCTCTTTGTGCAGGAATTCTTTCTCTTATTTCACATTATTCATTTTTTTTCATAGAACTGTGCATAGGAACTTATTTATTTCAGAGGCAAAAGATTGATCCTGACTTATTGAAAGCATAACAAGTTGTTCCTCTAGAGTAGTATTTTATATATACCTATGACATACTTGTTAAGGTTTCCCCCCTCACCTTACTCTACTTGAATGAGATGACAAGGTTTAACCCAAAACAACTAACTAGAGTAGGTGGTACTAGTTAAAGTGCAAGTGTTGTGTTTCCACCAAGATTCACTTCAAACGTAACATATTTTCCATTCTTGTAACATTTACTGAAGACAACAAAATCTACATAAAGATAGAGAAAACAAATAGCCAATTGTTGATAGCTGTACAAGTCCTCTTATACTTTACCCTACTTTTCTTAAGAGTCGCTCATGATTTTATGCGAAACTAACCTACAGACGTAAATAAGAAAACAAATGGATATGAGAACCCATGGGATTCCTAACCAAAATTGCGTGGAGATTAAGAGTAGTGAGGGTGGGAGGATGTGACATTTGAATGGACTTGTGTGTACACTCTCCTAGTTCACTCTGTGAGGGTGGAGCTGTTTGATGAGACGAAGGGAGAGAGTCACTTGTGATAGTGGTTGTGTCCACTTGAGATTGTGAAAATCCATCACCAAAGTATGCTGAGTGGGGTTTGAGACTTTTCTTCACTTTGGGATAGAGTGATTTGTAACAGACATACTCATATCTATCCCAAATATATTGGAACTTCATCTTACTTTTTGGAGTTTCAAAAAAGAGTTGACGGAAGTGCCACCAAAATTCCTCTAGAGATTCATGAGGGGCCTTCCAATGTTGTAGCATTTTTTTATCAAGTTCTTCATGATCAAAATGGTGAAAAACAAATTCTACTAGATCACTAAACTGTTTGAATGAGTGCATGCAATTAGGAGGCAACATGCGACACCATAGCAATGGGTATTAGCGAAGTGTGTCTGTGAGTAGCGTACAAACCCCTATTTTAGTAAAATCTTTCACATTATCCATGAGTGCATGTGATCTGGAAATGAGATCTTAGACAGTTATTAAGCTATTATAGACTCATGTGCATGGACATGCCTATGTTACTTTTTGCAATGGATCGATAGGATTGCGAAATACATAGACAACGAAGCAGTTAAAGAACATAATACACAACACACGTAAACACAAAAATTTTAATAAGGAGTTCACCCAGCACTCGTGGGCTACATCTCCTGATCTAGCCTTCAATGGTGACCTCTCTATTATGTCTTCAGAAGCAAATTTTTTACAAAAGTGAGCTCAATTTGAGTCTCACACAATAGATACAAAACAACAAGGCTTTACTTGGATCCCCCAAGTCTTTCTGAGTACACAAACTCTCCTCACTGACTCTCTGTCTCCGTTCGCTCTTTGTCTCAACACTGTTTGTTCCTATCTTTTTCCTTCTGTGGCTTTAAATCCAATTGGCGTTGTCTATTCATTTCTCCTTCTCAAGCTCTCTGGCTTCCCGGCCTCTGTTTGCTCAGATCCCCCTCTGAGCATTAGCAATTATTGCTAAATGCCTTTAGTGATGGTGGCCACCTGTCCTGTAACAGAATGGGTCATCGGGCCTTTGAAATCCCTTGAAATAGTGTTTTCTATGTTCACAGAGAAATACACTTAAAACAAAACAAATTCGCCAAACTTCCTTTTATCAGATTTGAAATACTATAAATTCCCCTTATAACTCCTATTAGGTCCACCTTTATGTCGCTTATCGCATCTCCACCATTGATTTGGAAGATTTAGATCCAATGACTATGGTTCATTTTGGGCGGGCCATGTGTATGAGTGTTAACTACCCAAAAATATTGCTTTTCTCTCTCCAGGGCCTGGACATGTGACAGCCAATGTATGGGCTCAGGCGGAGCCCAGCCAAAACCTCTTACCGCCTTCGGTCCTCTCGAAATCCCGCTTATTCCGTGGTTTCCTTTTATATTTAAAAATACATTAAAACATGAAAATGTCACTCATATCGGACTTGAAATAATATATATTTGTATTAACAAACCCTTTCAGGTTCAATTTCATCGCATCGGTGCATTTTATTTCATTTTTCGTTTATTTAATGAAAATGTGATTTACATTGAAAAAACCCTTTTTC
>APFE031261701.1:135769-180327 GCA_000404065.3 Pinus taeda
TTTGGACCATTGATCTACGTGCATAGATCAATGGCTCTCATTTGATTGCACTGATCACTATCACGCTTCCCATATAGCCGCCTCCGATAAGCTCTGCCTACCTTCGCCGATTGTGATATGCCAATCGGATCTGGACTGTTGATCGGCCAGATCCGACGGCTCTCATGCAAAATAGTTTTAAATCGCTGATACTCTCTTTTTCAATGTTTTCTCTATGTTTTTGCCTCCCGATAATGTTATCCGACTTTTCCGAAAATTCTTCTCATGCGATAGTTTTGAATATTTGAAGACTTAGAGGGTGTTTTGGATCTATTTTGGATCAGCATGAATATCATCTAAGTGCTCAAACGAGGCCACTTTTCCTTCACCATCATACATGATTTGTGACAAGTCATCCAAGAAATCCCTCTCGACTTCAAAGATATGTCCATTGGACAAACATTGTGGAGGGTGAACTACAACATACTCCATGACAGATGTATGAAGATTGACAACAGATTGTGAGGACACAGCTTGTCATTTAGCCGTCCTTCTAGCATTAGGAGTGTTGATGGTGCTCGACTCGCCAACATGTCAGTGGATCTCCCAGGAAATAAGTCCCAACTAAATCTCAGAATGTTTAGAGAAGGAGTCCTAGAAGTGGATGGTACAATATTGTCTTGACTATTGTTGTGTGCAGAGGTAAGTAGGATGTACTTGTTGGAAGTAAGGGTGCGACCTCGAAGCAAGTCAGGGAAGGTGTGTGAAAGGTTCTAACACACAGAAGGGGAGAAGAGGTGTGCCCCTTAGAAGCTTGTGATAGTACATAGCTTGAAAGGGAACACACGAGCTGAAATAAATCATGAGATGGAAAGCAAAATAATCAACAATCCAAAGTGATGAGTTATACCAAAAAATGTTTTGATAATATTCATACAAACCAATACATAGTAGTCCATACATAAATTCATAAATTACAACAACATACATCGTTAGAGTAACCAGAATAGTCGAACCACAATAACAATATATGCATGAAACATGTTGGCTCTGTTATATTAAAAGAGTGAAATATCCTATTACACATACAACCATGACAACCACTAGCCTCAATAGTGCATCGTTACAGTCATTGCCACCCACTCCTTCAAAGAGATTTACTTGCTGTGCACTATGGAGAAGCCAAGGCTCATTACAGTAGACTACAAGCTTTCTTTAAGTGATACCAATCAAAATCTTGGCTCCTAAAAGCCCTTACAATGAGTTGTGAGGTTCTATATATAGAAAAGGGTGGGGTGACCCTTGACATTCCCCTTTGTGACTCTTCAACTACCCTCATGACTCTTCAACTTACACATGAATATTTACATTCCAGTATTGACACTTGGTCTTTCACTTTACAACATGTTTACAATATAATCTGCACATATGCCCATGTGAGAAAAGAATGGGCTTGAGTAAGCCATACAGGACATCACTGAGACTCAAAAAATTGTAGGAATACTAACTCATTGAAATCCTCTTGGTGATCGATGGTGGACAATTGATGCCAAACTTGGTAGTCTACTATGGCATATGCGTAATTCAAGGTGACATCCTTCTAAAAGTGAACTCTTGCCTCCATTGCTTCTAGATACAATGATTTGGTAGCTCTGTCCAACTCATCATATACCATGCGCATCATGGTCTTGAGTGCAGTCATACAATCAACATATTGGTGCATAATCTCTGTGCTCATCTACAAATCTATGTTGGTGGCTATGCACATCAACTCTTCGAAGTACATGTCCAGCTCTAGTTGGACTTCGTTATTTGGTTTCTCTTTGTTGAGTGTGGCAATGGATGGGATCGAATGCATGCACACAATGACATCCATGCTCCTTAACACTTATGCATGTGAAGCCTGTAAGCTGGTGATGAGCCGTGGGAGTTCCTCATAGTTCTAGATCTAACTTCGGATGTGTGCCTTCATCTCCACTTCCTTTGGCTTCATCATATTTGGAAAGTACAATAGGATTCCCTTGTACCTTATTTTCTATATCTGCATTTGATCGATAACAGTGTGTATGCCTGTCAAGATGTGTTCTTTCCTAGCACAGTGCTACCACCAACCATTAAGATGGACAACTGACTTATGCATGGTGATGAACCTAAATGAAGTTGGAAGTAGGATAGTCCTCTAAAGCAACTACAACATCTACAGCAATAGCATCTTCAAAAGGAAAGGACATTTTGTATTTAGATGTGTACCAAGATGCTCAAGGCCCCATCGAGCCGGACTATGAAAAAAATATCTAAAGATAATGGAGGAGGCATATCTGCGAGAGAATCCATCTTCTGACGAGTTCGATGATTATGACTCAGACGGCAGCCCTAAGGGACCATGGTGATAGTCCTTAGATTCCTTGTAATTAGTTGAAAGTTTGAATTATTGTACTGAAATATTGAGTAGACACCGTCGGACTATGGAAATGTCGGCAGGACCCTCAATTATTTCACTTTGTGCCATGTCCAAAAAAAAAAAGAGTCTATAAAATAAAAATCGGTAGAAGACAAGCACGTGTGGTTGAACTGAGTGCTTCGAAACTATGAGATTTCTTGTTTTCATATTGTAATGCTCTGTAAATTTCCCTTTTGAGCTAATAAAAGCTTTGCGCACCTTTTTACTTTAAATTGAGTTGTTCGCTTGATATCTTCTTCTAAGTATCAGTAAGGCTGCAACAAAGGCATTAGTAAAGCTAGTGAGAGAAGTCCCTGAGGAGAGGCCGAGGTGTAGAAAACGCGTGCAGCAAGTGCTAGAAGATACCGTCTCAGGGAAATACTTTTATTAGAGGTTGGTTTTCTCGATCTTTTATTATCTCCTGGTATTGGAGCCCTGCAATGTTCTTAATGGATAGTATAATCCGATCCTTTTCAACTTTGGAAAGGCGTGTTGTTACTTAAGTAGATTCTAGATCTTTTGAAAAGGAAATCGAGTCTAAAAAAGAATTAGAGATAGTAGAAAATCCTGAAAGTTGGAATCCTTCAACTCTTCATGCAACTGATGTTTATAAAACTCCTCTCTCTAATATTTTTTAGAAGAAAATGATTTTAAAGGAAGTGGAAGTTAAAATCAAAATCTCAGGTCCATCTGTATAGATTGTGTCTCTCTCTTTGTTTACCACTGAAGAAATCAAAAAATTTCGCCAATATGCAAAAGACAAAAAATATTCCTATTTACATTTTGGAGGTATAAGAATAGGTTTGGCCCCTTTGTTTAGACATGGCTTAAAGACTTCATGCATGTTTGAAGTTTTTGATACTAGACACCAGAACTATGATCATGCTAGAATAGGTACCATTGTTGGTAACCTATCTACTGGTTGTCAATATGGAATGATTTTTCTTGATTACTCTGTTAGTCTTACGGATCCTCATCTAAAGAATTGTTGGAAACTTATGGTAGGAGTTCAAGGATTACATATGGTTGATGAAAGTGAATATTTATCTATAATAATTCATACGTCATTCAAGTTGACTAATACAGTCCATCCGAAATTAAAACAACCAGTGCTCAGAGATTGTGTGTCAGTTGGTTTAAACAATGCACAAGTAGAGGGAGGAATTCTCCTGATGCATAGGCACATAATTCTTCTTCTTTTTTTCCTCCTTTCTTTCGAAAAAAACAGTTGCCCAAAAATCATCTGAGGCATCTGTTTGTAAAATTAACAATCCTTCTCCTGGAGGCTGTAATTTTGGTAGGCACTTACATTCTTCTTTGAGATTTTTGACAGTGGTAGTGGCTTGACTAGACCAACCTAATTTTAAATGCTTTTGAATAGGAGCAATTTTTTCAGATAGCCTGGGAATGTATTTATGGATATAATTTAAAACACCCAAAAATCTCTGAATCATTTTGGTATCTTTGAGTTCATCAGGGAACTCAACAAGCTTTGTTAGCACATGCAGTTACATTTGTATATGTCCATTGATTACATGAATTCCAAGGAAATCAATATCATTTTGGAATAACACCATTTTCTTTTCTGAGAGGACAATACCATGAGCTTGAACTTCTCGAAAAAATATTTCTAGATGAGCCAAATGTGTTTGTAAATCTGGACTATGGATTAAAATATCATCAATGTAAGTTATGTTAAAATCATACCTACCAAATATAAAATTCATTCTTTTCTGGAAGAAAGCAGGAGCATTCTTTAATCCAAATGGAACAACTCTCCATTGGAAAAATCCTGTAGGGCATGCGAATGTTGTCTTATGTCTGTCTACTTCTTCAATCTAAATCTGGTGATAACCAAACTTCATATCAAATTTACTGAAGATTTTAGTCTTTTGAATTTTCTGCATTATTACTTATTGACGAGGTAAAGGATAATGAAAGATTTGAGTGATTGCATTTAATGGCTTGTAATTAATCACCATTCTTGCTTTACCTCAAACTATTTCGGAATGATTGCGGACCAAAAATGTAGAACATGAATAATGGGAAACACTCGGTTCAATCAATCTCAATTTCAACAATTCTTCAATCTGTTTTTTGATTTCTTCTTCATCAGAAGGAGTACAAGGAATTAACTTACCTTTCACTCCATTATCATGCATGGTCACAATTTCTTGCTTAGGGCTCTCCTTTTCCCAAAACTTCTGAGGGTCTTGTGAGTAGCTTTTAACTAACCGCTGATATATTTAGATTTGTTCCTGAGTCCATTGCGGATCTATTGCTACTTTTTGTTTTGTTTTGAGAGCTTCATTTTCTTCATAAATTTGCAGTACTTTCTGCCAATATTTGGAATCATTTTTTGGCTTTCTTGTGCTGGTCTTCTTCTGGTTTTCTCTTCTTACTTCGGAGGCTACAAATTTTAATCTCGGAATAGAGATTGCTTGTTTTTTTAAATTGAAGATAACTTTATCTTCGCTAATGGTCATGGGTAAAACAAAATTAAGAAATGGCATACCCAGAATTAAACTGGTAGATGGGTCGTAATGTTGTATCGCAGATATCTTGAAAATCTTCCCAATTATTTTTAAAGAGATATTACCCACATAGTGAGTAAGATTAACCGTACCTCCGATTGTTTCTGAAATCAGGATATTTTGGAGAGGTTTCCATAATCCTTTAAACAACGATGGTCTGGCAAGATTGTTTGAGCCACCGGTATCAATAAATGCATCAAGATCTATCCAACTATTTCTAACCTGCACGGAGACTGGTATATACAAAAGATTATTTGTTTTTAACATTTTCTTCAAAAAAGTTTGTTCTGCTGGTGGGTCAAATTCAAGAACTGGCATTGAAGATGTTTGTCCAATATTTTTCTGATATGGACAAAAAGAGTTTAACTGAGGGAGAATAGGGATAACATGTTTTCCTTTGTCTTTCTTTGGTGGGAGAGACCAACATAAAGATTCTGTTTCAATGTTTTCAACACTGTCTGTGTTAATCTTGAATTCTTCACTGTAATGAAGCTCTTCTTCTTCATCTTCAACTGAAAATTCATCAACAGAACAATCATAACAAATATTCATTTTTTGAACAGAATTGATTAACTCTTCATCTTCTGAAAAAAAAGCATCAGTTAACATATATGCATCTAATGGTTTTTCTTCTGATTGTACAACAGACCAATCATCACAAAATTCTTCAATGTCTACACATGCTTTCAATTTACCGGATGTTCTTTTTGGACAAGCACGAGCATAGTGTGTTTCCTGTTTGCATATGAAATAACAATTGTTTTTGGTTCTCGACTGTTTCCTCTTCTTTAGAAATCTGAAATTTTTAAAAGGTTGTTTGGGATTTGCATTTTTCTTGGTCTTGAATTTCCCATACCTTTTATGTTTTCTCCTTTTCTTAAATGGTGTCCATGGCAAAGAAACATGACAAACATTAGCATTGGGAGTTATGTCATGTGCTTGTTTTTGCCAACAGAGATATTTGACTTTCTCTTTACACCTGAATAAAAGATCTATCCAGTAAATTTGATCTATTGTTTTGCTTTGAAGCTCAATATCTTTAGAAATCAGATCTCCTAGATTTCCTGGTAATTTTGACAGAAAATAAATTTTTTGAACTGAATCATTTGAAAGATTTGCTTTGCCAACTTTGGCCATAAAGTCTTGACCAAAGGCTTCAAGGTACTTTAAATCTTTCAGTTCCAATCTAGCAAGGTCTGTAATGATTTTCTTCTTCTCATCTATCGGTTCGAGGACAAACTGTGTTTTCAATAGTACCGAGTAGAAAGTCGTGCTGCAATTACTGCTTGTCGTTCTGGCTCAGGAGGTCTGATCCACCAGTGATAAACTATTCTGGCCATTCTTTTCTCTGTTAGAACAAATATGGACATATTATCGAGCTTTGTAGTTACTTGCATTTGGTATAATGCTCTGATCCATATTCGAATTGATTCAAATGGATTTTTTGATTTATCCAAATCCAAAATATAACCACTAGAATTAGAAGCAAATAGATCTTGTTCTATTCTAGGATATTTTTGGACTTCTTTAACAAAATTTGCTTTTTGAATTGATGGCATGATGGAAGATGGAAACTTAGAAGCTGCATTTTCAAGAGTCACCATTTCTGCTTTTGTTTTCTTGGCTGCTCTGGAATAGACTCTGTTTTCATTGGTCTGAAAGGTGTTTCAGAGGTGCTAGCTTCTGTTTCTTCTAAATCCCAAAAATTTGGGGTTGACATATCTATAGAAAATTTTGAGCTTTGAGCTGCTTTAGATTTTCTTCTTCTTTCTTTTTTTTGCATCCTTGCCTCTTTCTCGGCTTGTTCTTCTTGTTGTTCATCATGTAAGAGCTTGAGATTGGTTAGGATGAGCTCATTTTGTGCACCCAGATCATCTATAGCATTTTCGGCATAAGAACACCATGTGATAATATAATTACCAATTTGATACAACTAGTCTAAATTGTTTGGATTTGAGGAGTTGTGTTCAACTAAAGGGGCACAATCAGCTCTTGTAGGAGGTTGTTTTGAGGAGGATGAAGTAGTACATAATTTCGTCTTTGGTGGCCATTTGCCTCCTTTTACAAAGCGACGATTAGCATATTGCCATTCTTCAACTGGGGCTATATGGGAATTAGAGATTCTAAACATCTTATTTACAGCAAGAAAAGGCTTAACTTCAGGTATATACAATTCACTTGAAGATAAAACAGGCTGACTAGAAGTGCTGGTTGTTTAGGTAGAGGATTCTGTAGATTCTGAGACTGGTAATGCATATTTTCTCGAATGAATGCTGGGTCGCAGGATGGAAGGCTTTTCTTGAAGTATTCTTATTTTACCTTCTTGCAATGAAGCTCTTCTTCTTAGGCTTCCTGGTTTCTATTCATCGGCTAAATACTTGTATTGAAAATACCAGTCGTTTGGTAAACCTAAAGAATCATAAGACACTCCCTCTACTTGCGCATTGTTTAAACCAACTGACACACAATCTCTGAGCACTGGCTGTTTTAATTTTGGATGGATTGTATTAGTCAATTAGAAGGATGTATGAATTATTACAGATAAATATTCACTTTCATCAGCCATCTGTAATCCTTCAACTCCTACCATAAGTTTCCAACAATCCTTTAGATGAGGATCCATAAGATTGATAGAGTAATCAGGAAAAATCATTACATATTGACAACCAGTAGATAGGTTACCAACAATGGTACCTATTCTAGCATGATCATAGTTCTGGTGTCTAGTATCAAAAACATCAAACATGCACGGAGTATTTAAGCCATGTCTAAACAAAGGGGCCAAAACTATTCTTATACCTCCAAAATGTAAATAGGAACATTTTTTGTCTTTTGCATATTGGTGAATTTTTTTGATTTCTTCAATGGTAAACAAAGAGAGAGACACAATCTGTATAGACGGACCTGAGATTTTGATTTTAACTTCCACTTCCTTTAAAAGAATTTTCTTCTGAAAAATATTAGAGAGAGGAGTTTTATAAACATCAGTTGCATGAAGAGTTGGAGGATTCCAACTTTCAAGATTTTCTACTATCTCTAATTGTTTTTCAGACTCGATTTCCTTTTCAAAAGATCTAGAATCTACTTCAGTAACAACACGTCTTTCCATAGTTGAAAAGGATCGGATTAAACTAGCCATTAGGAACGTTGTAGGGCTTTGATAATAAAAGATAATAAAAGATAATCACAGAATTGGCCGCAGCCGGACAGAAGTTTACAGGAAGTATTTTTGACATTCCAAATCAGCCGGACAATCTTGTTACTTTTGCAAAAAGGTTATTATCTCCTAGTATCAGAGCCTTGCAACGTTCATGATGGCTAGTTTAATCCTGTCCTTTTCAACTCTAGAAAGACGTGTTGTTACTGAAGTAGATTCTAGATCTTTTGAAAAGGAAATCGAGTCTGAAAAAGAATTAGAGATAGTAGAAAATCCTGAAAGTTGAAATCCTCCAACTCTTGACGCAACTAATGTTTATAAAACTCCTCTCTCTAATATTTTTCAGAAGAAAATGCTTTTAAAGGAAGTGGAAGTTAAAATCAAAATCTCAGGTCTATCTGTATAGATTATGTCTCTCTCTTTGTTTACCACTGAAGAAATCAAAAAAGTTCGCCAATATGTAAAAGACAAAAAATATTTCTATTTACATTTTGGAGGTATAAGAATAGGTTTGGCCCCTTTGTTTAGACATGGCTTAAAAACTCCGTGCATGTCTGAAGTTTTTGATACTAGACACCAGAACTATGATCATGCTAGAATAGGTACCATCGTTGGTAACCTATCTATTGATTGTCAATATGGAATGATTTTTCCTGATTACTCGATTAGTCTTACGGATCCTCATCTAGAGGATTGTTGGAAACTTATGGTAGGAATTTAAGGATTACAGATGGTTGGTGAAAGTGAATATTTATCTGTAATAATTCATACATCCTTCTAGTTGACTAATACAATCCATCTGAAATTAAAACAACTAGTGCTAAGAGATTGTGTGTCAGTTGGTTTAAACAATACACAAGTAGAGGGAGTGTCTTATGATTCTATACGTTTACCAAACGACTAGTATTTTCAATACAAGTCTTTAGCCGATGAAAAGAAACCAGGAAGCCTGAGAAGAAGACCTTCATTACAAGAAGGCAAAATAAGAATACTTAAAGAAAATCCTTCCATCCTGTGGCCCATCATTCATCCGAGAAAATATGCATTCCCAGTCTCAGAATCTACAGAATCCTCTGCCCTAACAATTAGTACTTCTAGTTAGCCTATTTTATCTTCAAATGAATTGTATATACCTGAAGTTAAGCCTTTTCTTGCTGTAAATAAGATGTTTATAATTTCTAATTCCGAGATAGCCCCAGTTGAAGAATGGAAATATTCTAATTGTCGCTTTGTAAAAGGAGGAAAATGGCCACCAAAGACAAAATTCTAAAATACTTCATCCTCCTCAAAGCAACCTCCTACAAGAGCTGATTGTGCCCCTTTAGTTGAACACAACTCCTCAAATCCAAACGATTTAGACCAGTTGTATCAAATTGGTAATTATATTGCCACATGGTGTTGTTATGCTAAAAGTGCTATAGATGATCTAGGTGCACAAAATGAGCTCATCCTAGCCAATCTCAAGCTCTTACATGATGAACAACAAGAAGACCTAGCCGAGAAAGAGGCAAGGATGCAAAAGAAGGAAAGAAGAAGAAAATCTAAAGTAGCTCAAAGCTCAAAATTTTCTATAGATATGTCGACCATAAATTTTTGGGATTTAGAAGAAACAGAAGCTAGCACCTCTAAAACACCTTTCAGACCAATAAAAATAGAGTCTATTCCAGAGCAGCCAAGAAAAACAAAAGTAGAAATAGTGACTCTTGAAAATGCAGCTTCTAAGTTTCCATCTTTCATCATGCCATCAATCCAAAAAGAAAATTTTGTTAAAGATGTCCAAAAATATCTTAGAATAGAAGAAGATTTGTTTGCTTCTAATTCTAGTGGTTATATTTTGGATTTGGATAAATCAACAAATCTAGTTGAATCAATTCAAATATGGATCGGAGAATTATACCAAATGCAAGTAACTACAAAGCTCAATAATATGTCCATATTTTTTCTAGCAGAGAAAAGAATGGCCGGAATAGTTTATGACTGGTAGATTGGACCTCCTGAGTTAGAATGATAAGCAGTAATTGCAGCAGGACTTTCTACTCTAGAGGTACTACTGAAAACACAGTTTGTCCCTGAGCCGATAGACGAGAAGAAGCAAATCATTACAGACCTTGCTAAAATGGAACTGAAAGATTTAAAGTACCTTGAAGCCTTTGGTCAAGATTTTATGGCCAAAGTTTACAAAGCAAATCTTTCAAATGATTCAGTTCAAAAAATTCTTTTCTGTCAAAATTACCAGGAAATCTAAGAGATCTGATTTCTAAAGATATTGAGCTTTAAAGAAAAACAATAGATCAGATTTACTAGATAGATCTTTTATTCAGGTGTAAAGAGAAAATCAAATATCTCTGTTGGCAAAAACAAGCACATGACATAACTCCCAGTGCCAATGTTTGTCGTGTTGCTTTGCCATGGACACCATTTAAGAAAAGGAGACAACATAAAAGGTATGGGAAATTCAAGACCAAGAAAATTGCAAATCCCAAACGACCTTTTAAAAATTTTAGATTTCTAAAGAAGAGGAAACAACCGAGGACCAAAAACAATTGTTGTTTCATATGCAAATAGGAAGGACACTATGCTCGTGCTTGTCCAAAAATCACATCTAGTAAATTGAAAGCATGTGTGTACATTGAATAATTTTGTGATGATTGGTCTATTGTACAATCAGAAGAAGAACCATCAGATGTATATATGTTAACTGATGCTTCTTTCTCAGAAGATGAAGAGTTAATCAATTATGTTTAGAAAATGAATATTTGTTATGATTGTTATACTGATGAATTTTCAGTTGAAGATGAAGAAGAAGAGCTTCATTATAGTGAAGAATTCGAGACTGACACAGACAGTGTTGAAAAGAGTGAAACAAAATCTTTATGTTGGTCTCTCCCACCAGAGAAAGACAAAGGAAAACATGTTATCCCTATTCTCCCTCAGTTAAACTCTTTTTGTCCATATCAGAAAAATATTGGACAAACATCTTCAATGCCAGAACCTGAATTTGACCCACAAGCAGAACAAACTTTTTTGAAGAAAATCTTAAAAACAAATAATCTTTCGTATATACCAGTCTCCATGCAGGTTAGAAATAGTTTGATAGATCTTGATGCATTTATTGATATCGGTGGCTCAAACAATCTTGCAAGACCATCGTTGTTTAAAGGATTATGGAAACCTCTCCAAAATATCCTGATTTCAAAAACAATCGGAGGTACAATTAATCTTACTCACTATGTGGGTAATATCTCTTTAAAAATAAGTGGGAAGATTGTCAAGATATCTGCCATACAACATTACGACCCATTTTCCAGTTTAATTCTAGCTATGCCATTTATTAATTCTGTTTTGCCCGTGACCATTAGCGAAGATAAAGTTATCTTGAATTTCAAAAAACAAGCAATCTTTGTTCCGAGATTAAAATTTGCAGGCTCTGAAGTAAGAAGAGAAAGCCAGAATAAGACCAGCACAAGAAATCCAAAAAATGATTCCAAAGATTGGCAGAAAGTACTGTAAATTTATGAAGAAAAGGAAGCTCTCAAAACAAAACAAAAAGTAGCAATAGATCCACAATGGACTCAGGAACAAATCTCTATATATCGGTGGTTAGTTAAAAGCTGCTCAAAATACCCTCAGAAGTTTTGGGAAAAGGAGAGCCCTAAGCAAGAAATTGTGACCATGCATGATAATGGAGTGAAAGGTAAGTTAATTCCTTGTACTCCTTCTGATGAAGAAGAAATCAAAAAATAGATTGAAGAGTTGTTGAAATTGAGATTGATTGAACCGAGTGTTCCCAATTATTCATGTTCTGCATTTTTGGTCTGTAATCATTCTGAAATAGTTCGAGGTAAAGCAAGAATAGTGATTAATTACAAGCCATTGAATGCAATCACTCAAAGCTTTCATTATCCTTTACCTCGTCAAGAAGTAATACTGCAGAAAATTCAGAAGAGTAAAATCTTCAGTAAATTTGATATGAAGTCTGGTTATTACCAGATTCAGATTGAAGAAGCAGACAGACATAAGACAACATTCACATGCCCTGCAGGATTTTTCCAATGGAGAGTTGTTCCATTTGGATTAAAGAATGCTCCTACTTTCTTCCACAAAAGAATGGAGTTTATATTTGGTAAGTATGATTTTATCATAACTTACATTGATGATATTTTAATCCATAGTCCAGATTTACAAACACATTTGGCTCATCTAGAAATATTTTTTCAAGAAGTTCAACCTCATGGTATTGTCCTCCCAGAATAGAAAATGGTGTTATTCCAAAATGATATTGATTTCCTTGGAATTCATGTAATCAATGGACATATACAGATGTAACTGCATGTGCTAACAAAGCTTGTTCAGTTCCCTAATGAACTCAAAGATACCAAAATGATTCAGAGATTTTTGGGTGTTTTGAATTATATTCATAAATACATTCCCAGGCTATCTGAAAAAACTGCTCCTATTCGAAAGCATTTAAAATCAGGTTGGTCTAGTCAAGCCACTGCCGTCGTCAAAAATATTAAAGAAGAATGTAAGCCCTGCCAAAATTGCAACCTCCAGGAGAAGGATTATTAATTTTACAAACAAATGCCTCAAATGATTTTTGGGTAGCTGTTCTTTTCAAAAGAAAGGAGGAAAACAAAGAAGAAGAATTATGCGTCTATGCATCAGGGGAATTCCTCCCCAATCAGAAAAATTATTTTGCTGCTAAAAAAGAAACTCTTGCAATATTTAATGGCACTCAAAAATTTGAATTGTATCTTGCGCCAAGAAAATTCTTGATTAGCACTGACTCAATGAATTTTAAATATTTCTTGTCAGCAAAATTATCAAGATAGATGGCAAGAGGAAGATTATTATTATGGCAAATTTGGTTCCAACAATATGATTTTGATGTAGAATGGATTCCTGGAAATTCTAACTATATTGCTAATGCTTTTACCAGGGAAATAAATAAAGCTCACAAAATTGGTCGCAGCTGGACAAAAGTCAGCGGAAGTATTTTTTATATTCCAGATCAGCCAGACAATCTTGTTACTTGGAAAAAAGGTTCAAAATTCTCGAGAAGCATGTGGAAGATCTTTGTCTAGAAATAAAAAAGGTAGTTGGACTCAGGCTTCGAAGAAACCAATGGATTCAAAAATGTCAAGCGTGGCAATCAAAGAATATTGGCACACTTTTTGGATTGGATCCTGAATTGGTAAAAGCATACTCTTTACCAAATATGAAATTCAAATTATATTTCAGAACACTTGATGATTTATGGTCCATACAGTATACTCAATCTATGATTTAGGTCTTGCAAATTTTAAATTATTATCGAATGATTGGTTGTATTGATTTTGCACTTGAAATACTTACAAGTGCTAAGATGATGGACCTTGATGATGTTAACATCAAGACAAAAGTTGGCCAGTTTTTACAGACATTAAGAATTCCAGATTTGTTCAAAGAAATGGAAGCATCATATCTACAAAGAAGAGATCCAGATTATATGCATTCAGATGCTTTTCCTCAATATGAAATCTTTGAGCCATTTGCAGATTGAGAAATCAAGAATGGTCACTGCAAGAAGAAATAGGTTGATAGACAATCTCAATGTGTAGAAAGAACTCTACAGTATATTAAAATCTTTTCTACACCATGGGATTTTAATAGCCCAGAAATAAGGAATGCTATTGAGCCAAATCCTTTTTCACAGGTTTTTGCAAATTAGTTTTTAGAAAGTTCCACATTTGCAGAAAATAAGGATGAAGTAAATAGAGTTTTGGGCTGGTTAAAAGAATTTCCCCTACAAAAATTTGCTGAAAAAATTCATATTATCAGAAAATTAATCGAATCACAAGGAAAGTATCATGTTTTAAAGTTTTCTGTGAATCAAAAGGCACTAATCACAGTTGGAGTAAGTTCAAGAAATTGGATTGCAGATACTATATGTCTGATTAGTCTTTTATTATCAACCAGGGTATGCACAACATTTAATTTTGAGTTTGGATGGCAAGGAAAGGAAGGTGTTAATGATCACTGTAAAATCTGGGTACAGCACACCATCGAAATAGCTACTAGTATGTTCCAGATTTTTAAATTGGAATTATTAGATGGAATAGAACTACTAGTGCTACAAATGCCAGCTTTCTCAAAAGCACATAAAGATTCTTCCTTAGATATTGAGATAAATCCTACATCTTACATCAATAGATGGAGAAAGAAAGATGACCCATTCAAGTTACCCTATCAAAGCCATCATCCCTACAAAGATCCAATAAAGTTGGAAGTAGGACAGTCCTCTAAAGAGCTACAACATCTACAACAACAACATCTTCAAAAGGAAAGGACATTTTGTATTTAGATGTGTACCAAGATGCTTAAGACCCCATCGAGCCGAACTATGAAGAAAAATATCTAAATATAATGGAGGAGGCATATCATCGAGAGAATCCGTCTTCTGACGAGTTCGATGATTATGACTTAGACCGTAGCCCTAAGGGACCATGGTGATAGTCCTTAGATTCCTTGTAAATAGTTGAAAGTTTGAATTATTGTACTGGAATATTGAGTAGACACCGTCGGACTATAACAATGCTGACAAGACCCTCAAATATTTCCATTCTGAATTACTGTCTTTAGTGTGTTTTTGAATTATTGTTCCTAGTGTGTTTTTGAATTATTGTACTGAAATATTGAGTAGACACCATCAGACTATGGAAATGCCGACAGGACCCTCAATTATTTCACTTTGTGTCATGTCCAAAAAAAACAAAAAAAAACAAAAAAAAGAGTCTATAAAATAAGAAATTGGTAGAAGACAAACATGCGTGGTTGAATTGAGTGCTTCAAAACTCTGAGATTTCTTGTTTCATATTGTAATGCTCTGTAAGTTTTCCTTTTGAGTTAATAAAAGCTCCGCTCACCTTTTTACTCTAAATTGAGTTGTTTGCTTGATATCTTCTTCTAAGTATTAGTAAGGTTGCAACAGAGGCGTTAGTAAAGCTGCTGAGAGAAGTGCCTGAGGAGAGGCCGAGGTGTAGAAAACGCATGTAGCAAGTGCTAGAAGATACCGTCTCAAGGAACTATTTTTATTAGAGGTTGGTTTTCTCGATCTTTTAAACTAAAACTTCTACATGATTTTCTTGAGAGATGATACTTCATCAAGTATTTCTTTGTTTAACTCTGCTCTAGCAAATGCTGTAGCGTGCTCTTCTCTTAGCTTGGCTGCTCGTAACCCCTTAGCCATGCACTCATTCTCATCTATCAAGAATCTCATACTTGAAATGGTGGTTTCGGCATATGCCTTTGTAGAATTGGCCAATGCAGTTGGTTGTTTGTGCACATCAAACATGATCACTCATTCTTGAAAATGTGTAGGAGATGCATGGATAGTTTGATTTCGAAATCTGTGCGACTGCACAACTCTGTGTTGTGAGTCATCAAAGGATATGATGTGCACATTTCCTTCCATATTGTCCTCAAGGATTTTAGTGTCTCCTTGATTACTTGGGACTTTCTCTGCTTTCTAATCTGCTGAAGCTAGTGGAGTGTACTTTGGGTCCTGTTCTTGATTTGGTTGAACCACATCCATGTCCATCTGTTCCAACATCTATTCAATTTCCTGAGAAAATTCATACTCCTGCAACTGCTCACCCTGTTTGTTATCTGCTTGTTGTGGTGATTCAATAACCTATATTTGTGCAGTTTCAACAATGTGTGCATACTATGCTTCCTGTTGTTCATGTTCTTGTTGTGCTTTGTTCTCCCTTCTGTGAAAATCTTTTTCTTCCCTTAGTTGTTGCTTCACCTCCTACAACTTCTTCTCTTCCTCCTCAAGTTTCTCCTTCTCCCTCTGTCTTTGCATAATCCTTCTGTTGTGTTGTTGCTTCATTTCCTCAATCTCCAAAGTTTCTCTCAGTGCGAGTGGATCTTCCTTAAACTTGCAACTTTGCTCCACCTCTATGCTATCAGAAACCTTCCTCTTGCATTTTTCATGCATAGATTTTCTACGCTTTGCTACTGCTAACGTTGCCACTCTCTGAGATGTTGTTGCCTTATGCATTGCAAACAATTTTACAACCACTTTGACTAGTTCATTGAGACTTGAGGAATTATAACAATATATCCATGGGTCTTCCTCATGAAAATGACATGGCCCATGGATCCAAGGATGATACACTCTCGCATAGTGGTCCTCCATTAAGCCATGTGGGTCATATGGATTGAAACTTCTAGTGCTAAAGGTGAACCTCTTGAATTCCTCAATATTGGCCTCATCATTCTTGATACTTTGGATCTCTTACAACTCAATCCACGAAGGAAGAGTGGGCCAATGTGGCTTCCTCTTCCTGTGTAGTCTCGTTGACAACCTTGTCAAGATGTTGTATGCAACCTCTTGCATGACTAGCTTGTCCATGGAAAACTTCGGTAACGCATGCAGAGCCTTCTACACGTTGTACATCTAGATGAATGTGCCAAAGTGTGAGGCATACCAATATTCTATGTTAACCAATGCCTCCATTGCTACCTGTGACATGCAAGGATGATCCTGCTCAAAGATCATCCTATACACCAGGGTGACGAATTGGTATGATAGTTGTAATATAATACCATGAAAGCTACAATCAAAGAACAACCTACAATATATGTGCAACAGAAGTTTCTGAAGGTGTCCATGCCCAACCCAAGCGAGGGAACTGCTGATGGGCACATATTGCATCAAGAATGTTGACAGACATAAGGATATTTTCTTGCTAACCCTTGGGCGATGCTGGGATTCACTTACTTGCCCCTTCAGGTTACGAGCCAACATGTCAAACCAATTGAATGGTTTTCCTTCATTTTCCACCTGAGCCAACATAATCACCCAACTCCATGGGAAGGTATTTGTACTCTCTTGGTTGTATAAGCATCATGCGAAGATGACCAAGAACTAATAAGCCTTCCGCACAATCTTTTTCTTGCATACCCAGAAGGGCGTTGTCTTGAATTTAGATGGTTGTCTCAACTAGCTCTTCGAGATGTCTCTTGAGTTTGCACTGCTACTGGAATTAGTGAAGAGTGCATCCATTATGCTCAACGACTGCAAAAAGTGATTCATAACCTAAAATTTATCTGCACCAAAGGAGGAAAGTTTCATTCCACTAAAACTTCTCAACACCATTGTATCTAGATTAGTATACAAGATAATAGATTGGATCATGTTCATGCATGGAAATGTGGGGTACCTGCATGCAACCTCATACAAGCCAGACTTGTGTATGTTGACATAGACTCTACGACCCTTCAGATTCTCCTCAAAGGTTCCTGAAAAGATGTCATTTATGTCCTCAAATTTGATCTTGACCTCCTTGCCTACGAACAACTTAGTACCTTCCTAGATGGGTAGGCTCAAAGACACTTGCTCGACCACATCTCCATTTGTGCTCTCAATGGTGTCCTTTGACCCTAATCTCTTGGAAGCCATTGTACTTGTACTGCTGAGAGATTGATGAAAACCTATGATACCTGGAGATAGAGCAACACTCATGGGAATCAAATTGTCATTTTAAAACCAAAAGTAACTTGAGGAATGACATGCAACACACCTGGGTGACTGACTAGAAAATTTTAGCAATTTTCTCTAGGAGAGGGTAGGAGATTGACTGTGTAGAGCATAGTCCATACATCTTGTGAGCTCATTTACTACTAAAACTACACAGGGCACAATCTAACTTGGCATGCAAAGGACTGGAACTGTGCATTGGGAAATTTCAGTCAGCATGACTGCAACCCAGGAAAATTGCACTCCGCAATCCCAGGGGCCAACTAAGACACTGCCTCTAAGAATTGCATAGTGCAAATCCTGGGAGGCTAGTGTGAGGCAGAAAATGTGCAATTTTTGGCAGCGAGGCGAGGCCTTATATCCCAAAAATGCACAGTGCAAGCTAGGAAAGGCAAGGTCTGGGCCAAGGTAGCTCAGACTTGTCAATGGGCAACTGAAAAAGGTAAGGACAGGATGCATGTTTGACACTGTGTGTAGACATGATTGAATGAACATGCATGTGATTAGTAAATGAAGGATTTTGTATGAAGGGAAAATAATGAAGTGTGTGAAGCGATTCGCCACAATGACGATTGTTAGTGCAGAAGCAGTGTCATGGATGCGACAAGAAGGAAATGTAATGCAAAATTTGAAAAAATGCTTCCACAAGCTAACATGCATTAAAATGACAACAAGCATTCAAAAAAACCAAGAAAAAAACACTCACACAAATCGAAATACAAAAAGCGACAAAAAACCAGCAAAAGACATGAAAAGCGGACTTACCAAAAAAAGGTTGTGATGAGTGTGCGAAAGGTTCCTAGATGCGTTGGGAATTCCAGAGCTCCAAGATAGAAGTGAAGAATGAGCTCTAAAGCATTGAATCAATAGTTTTGAAAATATTGAGGCTTATGGTGTGCGTGCCACAAATCTAGGAAAGAGCAACACTTGGTGCAAGGCTTCTAAATTAGCTTTTGCATGTAAACCCTAGCTGCTAAAAATAGATCCCGAAAATCTAGGGACCCTTTTTTTTTCTTTTTTTCTTTTTTGAGAAAAATATGCCCATGCATGTACGGTAAGATTGCATAGTCTTGGAGGGAACTGGTCAACTTGTGACCACGTGCAATGAACAACAAGCCTTGGGATGACCTCTACGCAATTTCTAGGCTAAGTGGCTATGACTACCCCTCAAGCTCTACGTAGTTTTTAGACTGAAGCCAAGGCTACTAGCTAGAACTATGCAAATTTTGAGAGCAAGTGTGATGATGGGCTACTCTACGCAGTTTTCTTAGGGCAGACAGTCTGCATAATTTTGGAAGAGCAACTCGATACGAGGATGCACTATACAATTTTGGAGAACAAAGTTGGTTGCATCTAGTTTTGGGCAATTCTCCAAGCTAGCACAAGAACTAGTTAAAGACCAAGTCACAAGAATTTAGCTTGTGGGTGAAAGGAAAACAATTTAGTGGATACAAGCTAATAATCCAAAGAAAATCACCTAAAACCATAAGTACCTAGGGAATGCAAGATATGTTGCTAAGGATGTTTGGTAGGGAGGCTCCAAAATGAAGATAAGGAAATTTTTTTGAGGATAGTGTAGCCACTACAAGAGGCCCAATTTCCAAATGGTTTGATAAGTACTTGTTGCAATGGCATTCATCATAGTGAACAACTTTCTTATTCTTTGAAAACTCTCACAAATTTTAACATGTACTTTAGTACATTTGAAAACAGTACTTTGATAATAAAAAAATACCCTTTCCATGGTTCATCATGGCATGATTTTAATATATCTAACATCTCATTTTCTCTTACACACCTTTGTATTTGAAACAATTCTATATCTATACAAGAATTCGATGCATTCTATTTGACAATCCTTTGTTTTTCTCCTAATGTCAATTGTTGAGATAGCTTTTGTGTATCAACTAATTAGCAATATCTCCATGATGATTTATGATAGAATTTGCAAATAAATGTTCAACTAGAAAAATATAATCTCTAATAATTACTGTATTCTTATTCTTGATTCTAGAAAGGAAATCGGCTACAATATTTTCTTTTCCTAGTCTATCTAATATAATAATGTTAAATTCCTATAACAACAAGAGCAATCTATTAATTCTAACATTATTTATAGGTTCGTTCATTAAATATGTAGTAAAATGATCAGTATGGGTAAAAGTTTCATACCCAATTATATAGTGTCTAAATTGATTTATGGCATGAACTACTATGAGAATTTGAAGAAGCTCATCTTTTGCAATTGTATAATTTAAGTCGTAGGAGTAAATAATAAATGGAATAAGGAGTTTGTTGATATTTTTATTACATGACAACTTCTAAAGTTGTATCTAAAGCATATGTAGATTTAATGGGAAAGACAAATTCAGTCCTCTTAAAATAGGTGCTTAAATTTGTTTTTATTTGGAAGTGTCAAAAGCTAATTGACATGAGGAAATCAAATAAAATTCACTATGTTTAATAGATAACCAATTTTAATAAGTGGAAAGCTACTATTATAATTTTTTTTATGAATCTTCTCAAGGAAAAATTTATGGATGGAAATTTATCTTAGTCTTTAGGAACCTTGGCGAATCTTACGAGTCCCTAATATGAAGTCTATAAAAGATTTGTTGATATTTTTTTAAAGATATCCAAGTTTCTAATGATTTATTATATCATCTCTATAAGTTTTGGATATTTTTAGGATATCATAACTTTATATGATAATATTTGGGTGAATCACTTTTAGAAAAGAATGGAAATTGACGAATCCATTTTTTGGAAAATCAGTGGAAAATTGGCCAACCTACGAATATTAGCCCCTAAAATTTTCCTTGGTTCTATAGTAGTCTACATATCTCAAAAAAAACTTACATCCATTTAGGACTTACGTACCAAAACCTTGATAATGACTTCAATGTGTGTTGAATCAAGCTTAATATTCTTCATGAGTTAAATAAATCTTTGTTTTTTGAAATCTTATAAGAATGTTTTCATGCTTTTCTAAGTTGTTTTCAAAATTATTTCCATATATCCTTAAATTATCCATTTAAACTTAAAGAAATCATGAACCAAGTTAAAATAGATACCTAAAACTACTCCTTGAAATGTAGCAGGAGAAACACATTTTCCAAAATGTAATAATCTTTAAGAATATGTTCTCCATGGACATGTAAATGTATTTGTTGGATCACATAATTTGGATATTCTACATAGGTTGTTGGTTCTTCTTTTCCTGCATCTTAGCCATTAAAATGGTGGAATATTCTATCACATGGTCAAACTATCTACAATACTAATAGGAAGGATGACTGGGATTCTAATAATCTCATGCATAATGCCCAAATTCAAAACAATTATAAAATATGATCTAACTTCGTCCTCATCTAGTGCATCCTCCGCGACCCCATCCTTGCCCTTCAAATCATCCATGAACCGAAGGTGAACCATTATCTTTGTGTGTGTAGCCTTCAACTTGCATTGTATATTTCGGGTTCGATCTATCATCAAGTCATAGTTGCGACAATGGCTCTCATTATGTCCTACTGATCGACAGAACTTGCAAAATAAATGTCGTGGTCACTGCACATATTTCTCTAGCAAATAGCAGGGATCAGTCAAGTGTTATCCTACAACTCGGCAAATACTACACCAGACGCTCAGTCTAGTGCAATATCCAACACTAGGCTCTGGCTTCAAAGGATTGAGACCTCCACCAGCCAAATAAGCAGGGTGGACATGGCACTGATCTCTATAGTGACCTTTCTTCTTAAACATTATGCACCAGACTTCTGAGTGCATCTCAGACCGAATGTCCTTTCCTTTCTTTAGGACTTGGAGATCCACATGCAAACTTGCCAACTAGGAATCTATCTATTGAACCCCTATGTGAGTGTCTTGTACCGATGAAGCTTCTAATTTCATTGTGATTTCTAATTCTTCCGCTTGTGTCCCATCAAACATTTTAGCCTTTGATCTACATCCCAGGTAGTCTAATTAACAACTTGCTTAATTTCTTTTACTTTTGTAATACACTATGACTTTGACTTGGAATTCTTCAACTCTGTGTTTAGTGTGTTCTTCATCATAGCTAGTGAAGCAGTTGGATTATTCATACTATACTTGATATACCATGACATCTTTCTATGTTGCAGTGCTATGACAAGCTACAACTTCTTCATATCGTTGTCATTGATCTACTATGTTTTCCACACAACATCTATGACAAACCAAATTTGATCAAGATCCTCGAGTCCCTAACCCTTAAAGATGGGTATCTTTTTTGCATTAGCCATGTTGAATAGTGGAGGTGGAGGTGGAGTTGGAGGTGGAGGTGTAGTTATATGAGGTGGAGTGGATGGGTGCGGAATCCTAGAAGTAGCTCGAATTTCTAACTATGCCACACCTCTAGGTGTACTAGGGTTTGTCCTTTCTTCTTCGTTGTATGATTCACCCAAAAATGGATTGTACTC
Source organism: Pinus taeda (assembly GCA_000404065.3). Classification (NCBI taxonomy): domain Eukaryota; kingdom Viridiplantae; phylum Streptophyta; class Pinopsida; order Pinales; family Pinaceae; genus Pinus; species Pinus taeda. Next base: position 157,863 of record APFE031261701.1, read on the forward strand.
ACCCTTAACATATTTGTCATGACCAGTTCTGAATGTTTTTCCACTTCACGTAGATCTAGTCTGGGCTCTTTTAAATATCAATCTATAGGCATAACACGCTTTTCACATAACAAAATCTTAATCTAGAGCATTAAGGAATTCATATACTTACCTCGTGGACCTTTTAAAAATCTACGCTCAGCTTTGTTGTAGGATACTATTGTATCAGTTCCAATTTTAGTAATAAAGCTTCCAAGGATACTATCAATCCAGTAACCAACAACTCTTATAACCTTGGTTTCATACTGGTTAAGTCGTTTAATCAACTCTAGGGTCCCCACAATATGATTATCGTGTTTCCAACAAGGTTGGTTGTCCAATATCTTTGAAAGCCACTCATGCAGCTCATTAGTGAATGATGTGAAAAAGATATTGTGTTGCTCTGTATAGATATACCTCTATAACCACCTTTCGTTGGTGTCGATCTCTTCCTTCTTGTGCTGCAAATTCATGAAATTTCTGATCTACCCAATTTTGGATCTCTTTTCTAATCGAATGCCACATCACACATCCCTTAAATAGATCTTGGTCCTGGAAATAGAACCATTTGTTGGCTTTAGGGACTTAGATCTAGGTTTAGACTTAGTTGCACTAACCAACAAAACTGTATACCACTGGCCCTTTCGGCAACAACCTTCCTGTGTAGACCACAATCTCACTCAAGGTCATATTGGGGGATGTTAGAACCAGGTTTTTGCATCCAAGGGGACTATGCAATGTGGCTATAAGGCTTTTAATAGTTTAGGACTTAATATGACCTTTGCGAACCTCTAACATTATTCTTACAATTGTAAATGGTTTTCCTACTTAACAGATTTGCAAACTGCATGAAACTATTTTAACATGTATTATTCATCATATAAAAAAATATGTGAGTCTTCACGATGCAATTGTAGAAGAAATATATAAAATGAACCATAAACAAGCTAACACAAAGAACTTATTCATACATATAGAAATACATAGGTTTATCCTCAAATGTCTTCTTTATTAATCAAGTCTTCTCAAATACAATATTTTAGACCCTATACACACATTTGCAGGGGCCTGTGCACTCAACTGCAAAATTAACAAGGTCTCTGCGTACACAACTGCAAGAGCCTTCCTCTTCAACTAGCTACAGAAATATATTGCAAAAATAGACTCAAAAATATTTTACAAATTCAATTCTATCTCTTAGTCTTGCTAAACATCCCTTTATATTGCTTTTACCCTTACAATCCCACGGTCCGCAAACCATGGGTGGAGCTCAAAATGCTATAGATAATTCCATCCCTTTACAAAAGAAGGGCTTTGACTTGCCCTAGAGCCCTTTTGACTCTTAGAACCATGTGCTAATCATGCTCTGCTCTTCAAAATGTAGAGCCTTTACATGACTTAGATAAAACTTAGACCTAGGAGACCCCTACCCAACATTCACATTTGCAGAAAAAGTCTTAATTGCTAACTTCAGAAACATAAAAGCTAATGATATCTGATCTTGTAGGAGGGAAAGGAATGGGAAGGTTGGTCTAGTTTTCACTTTTGGTCATGGAGTCCAAGCTAAGGGGCTAACCTACTCATATACTACTATAGGTTTCTACAGGATATCCTTATCTCCTACATGATGTCTTGAACTGCAACAAGAAGTTAGATGAGAGGTTTTGGAGGGTAAGAATAGTGATATGAGTTACTAAATGGGTGCATGATAGTTGCAGAAGGTGTAGGGAAGGTGAACATCACCTAAGTCCAAGCCCATCACCCCAAGGAGGTCAGATTTTCCTAAGGTAGCTTGCTCACATTAGCTGGAAAGTAGAGCTTCAAATTATGGGATGGTATGTCTTGGAAAAACATGGAGAATACCTAGGTGAAGTTGGTTGGAGGAGTCCCTTCCTGTGGATCAACAATCCCTGCAATAAAACCTATTTCTCTTTTCATTTAGAAATCATTACATGTCCACATGGAAAAGATGAGCTGAATTTGAGAAAGTTCATCTATCTACTCTTAAGGACTAACTCTATGAAATGGATTTCCTTCTAAGCTACATAAACCTTAAGAAAAAATATAACAACTGCAGATTCTTCCCACAAATCATAAGAAATTATCTGGCGAAGAATGAAACTCAATCTATGAAATAAAAAAAAGACAAACTCTGTTTTTGGGGCTGTGAGAGTGGGGATTTCTAATCATGATCCCATGAGGGAGATTAGATAGGGGACACTTTCGTAAGATTTTCTGGTATAATTTCCTCCACTAAACTATAATACTAATCAACCTCTTTAAACTAATGGAAACAAGGTTAAGCAAAAATGAAAATAAATTTCTAAGCTAAATAGAAAAAACATAAATAAAATTCAGTAGCTAACTATCATTCTAATCTAAGAATACAACTACAAAAGAGGAACTTTTGCTGCTAGGGTTGGCCCTAACCCAAGAGAGTCATCCCTCTTAGTCAACTTATTGCTGGATCAAAATTGAATTTCTCATTACCATAAAAATATCAAGTACATGATAATGATAACACTCAAATTATTTTAGCTCAAAATGGCCTCTTGGCTACAACAAAAAATTGAATCCTTATGAGTCCCTCGGCTCTCTTATTTATACAAAAATTGAGCTACGAACAAATGCCTCAAAAATAGGGATAGTTGGCCCCCTAACTTGAGAATAACTCTTCCTTGATTGCCACTGGCTTGGCTCCCATTGAACTCGGTTTGCTTGGTTGTGAGTGACATAGAGTTGATGAGATAGAGTGGAGGAATCTTCAAACGATATAAGGAGTTAAAGAGGGAGACCAACTCCTAAAATATCTCTTGCTTGCCTACTCCAAATTCCTACACTTAAGCCAACCCAAAACTTCTCCAATTCTTGCATTTAATACACATTAGACCACATGACATAGTAACTCACCTTTACTCTTCTCACTAAGAAAAATATAACAAAATATGTAAATAAATGTTAGAAAATTCAATTTAAAAAGTTGGAGAGTGGTATTATGACCCATATAGTTTACCTATTGATGAGCCTCATTAGGAGCTTCAGCTACATGCAATTGAGGATATTTTAGCTCCAAAGGAGGAACCTCAGGATGATGTGGAGTAGCCACATGTAGAGGAGAAGGGAGTGGAAAAACCCACTCATGCGGAGACTTCCAGAGATGGTAGAAAGGACACAAGAGTGGTTGAAAGGTTATTGCATGATGCTAGAGAAAATGTGGGAGCTCCCACATCACAATGTAGGTAGAGGAGGTCACCTGAGTGGTACACTAGCTAAATAGATCTGATGAACAAGAGTGTAGAAATTGAGCCATATTGATCGAGGAAATAGTGTAGCAACCAATGTGGTTTGATTATATGGTTGAGGAATATGACTCCATTATCATAAAAAAATTTGGGAGTGGTCCCAAGACTAGAAGACAAGTTAGTGGTGCATTCTTGATGGATTTACAATGTAAAGGAAGCAGCATATGGGAGTGTGGAGAAACAAAAGGTTATATTTTTTGCTAGAGGGTTCTCTCAGGTGGAGGGAATTGATTATGATTAGACTTTTTCTCTTGTAGCAAGGTACTCATCAATCAAATCCTAGCACTGTCATTGCAGATGGGATGGAAGATACATCAGATGGATGTAAAGGAAACTCCTTAACAACATGATTGAGGAAGAGGTATATATTGAGCATGCTAAAGGATTTGACCTTCAACAGAGAGTTGCATGTGTGAAGACTCAAACGAGCATTGTATGGACTGAAGCAAGCACTCCGTGCATGGTACATCAGGTTTGGAAACTATTTTGCTGGGTTGGGCTTCACCAAAATTGAAGTAGATGCAAACTTTTACCATATTGTGGTTGAAGGTAAATGTTGATTATTGTTTTATATGACGACAATTTTATTCTGACAAGTGATGAGAAGTTATTCAAGTCCTGCAAGAGAGTTTGAGATGAAGGAATTGGGGCTTGTGTGTTACTTTCTTGTTATGGAAGTATGGCAAGGAGATGAGTAATTGTTTGTCTCTTAGGGAAAGTATGCCAATGAAATACTAATGAAGTTTCACATGGAGAGAAGTAAACCCATCGAGACTCATATCGCTGGAAACTAGAGGAAGGGGGATGCTACTTGAGGTGAAGTAGTGGAGGCTACTATTTATGGACAGCTTGTGGGGTCACTTATGTATTTGATGAACACACTTTCAGACGTGTTACGCAATTAACCAACTTAGTCAAGCCATGGTTAAGGCAACTAAACTATTGGATGACAACTAAACATGTGTTGAGATACGTCAAAGGCACCCCTCAGTTTGGTCTCTGATACAAATACACAGAGGGAATGAAGCTTCCAGGCTTCACAGATGTAGATTGGGCAAGGAGTCAATCTAACAAGAAGAGCACATTAGGGAGAATATTTAGTATTGGGTCAGTAGCAGTTTCTTAGTACAACAGGAAGTAGAGATTAGTTGCACCCAGTTCAGCAAAAGCAGAGTACATCACTGCTAGTCAAACAAGTTGTGAGGCTATATCAATGAGGAAGATTCTTGTTGGTGTGTTTGGTCGGCAAATGGATCCAACAATGATTTACTGTGACAATGAAAATTGTATCAAACTCTCTGAGAATCCATTTTTTCATCATCGGTCCAAGCATATTGATATCCAATATCACCATTTACAAGACTGTGTGTAGAGGATAATCATGTTCTATGAGTACATTCCTACAGAGGAGCAGGATGTAGATATTTTGACGAAGACATTGTAAAGATGAAAACCAGAGTTTCATAGAGGCAGGATTGGGGTAGCAGATAATCCCTTTCTTATTGAGAGGGAGTGTTAAAAGTAGCAACAAGAAAATCCTTATTTAATTTTTCCTTGAATTAAATTGGGAAATAAATTGTAATTATATTCTCATAGTAGCTTGTAGTAGTTAACCAAATTAATTTGACTTAGTTGGCTTAGTAAATTTGAGTAGGAAGTCTATCTAGAGGTATGTAGAGTGATCCCTAAATCTTAGAGGCTAGATTGAGTTTTAATTGAGTTGTAATTATTTAATCTAGTTTCATGGAGTTAAACTCAGTTAAACTAGTTAGAGTTATGTAAAGTGATACCTAAATCTTAGGGGCCAGATTGAGTTTTTATTGAGTTGTAATTATTTAATCTAGTTTCATGGAGTTAAACTCAGTTAAACTAGTTCTAATTCCTAGAGGAACTAGTGAGTGGTCAAGTGAATTAAATTGGATTTAATTCATATGTAGTAATCAATGAGATAACTGATAATTTACTCAAAATATCTTGTGCATGTTACTTCAAATGAAGACCCAGTTGAGATTAGAGGTAAGGGAGATGAAGACCCAATTGAGATTAGAGTTCAGGGAAATTGTATTATCAGTTGTAAATTCATGTAAATTAACCAAGTGATGCATGTAATCAATTGAAGGCCTATGGATGGATTGCGCACTTATGAGTGAGTAATTTCCCAACTAAATATGGGTCAATTCCCTTGTAAATTGCGCAATGAATTAGGAGCTTTACACGCAACATATTTGGTTAAGTATTGGCTTGTGCTGGTTTGTGAAGTAGCGAGATAGTTTGTAATTGTGCAAAGATTGTTTGGGTTGAATATGAATTGTATTTTCTTCTCAGATCTTTGGTTCATGTAATAGTCAGATAGTGGGGTTTTTAGGTAAGGAATTATCTTTGGTTCATGTAATAGTCAGATAGTGGGGTTTTTAGGTAAGGCTTTCCCCAGATAAATTATTGTGTTATGTGCGATTGAAATTCTTCCTTTTCTAATTCGTGATTTCATCGATCAATATTCTGATAATGAGTAGAGTAGATTCATGTCCTTTGTTTTAGCATATCACAAGGCAGTTTGAATCTATAGTAAAATCTACACGTGGTTCCTCATATTTTCTCAGCAAGACACTGGTACTTTGTCTCTAGTCTGTTTATCTAGATATTCATTTTTGGGAATTATAAAGCAGTTATCTTCAAATAGTAATATTTCCTCCCTTTGTTGCACCTTCAGAGAAGGCAAAGTGGTTTCGAGAAAACGCATTACAGCAGGTAGCCTAAACGATTTGGAGGGTTCCCTTTTCTTACTTAATTTTGTTAGTTTGTCTTTCCCCAATAGGATTATCACTAATTTAAGAGCTTCCCTTCTGTAGGTAACTCTCGCACTTGTAGGATTCATGGTGTTTCTTATAAATTCCAACGACGGTTAAAATGTTGTCTTCCACTCACCATCCACTCTTACTTGCCCTCAGATCGGTTGTCCTGGATCACCTCTGCTTCTCGAAGGAGTTGTTCACCCGTAAAGAAATAATGGGGTTCATTTTATGCTTAGTGTAATTTCTCCTTACTAGGGGCCATTACTCGTTTCCCCTTATTTTCTTCTTATGTTCCTGTTTCCCCTTATTTTCCTTTTATGTTCCTTCTAACCTGACCACACTCTTAGGAGCCGAAACTATTTATTGGTATGGAGCTTGGTTTTATTTATACAATGTGTACATGTATTTATGAGGAGTTTGTACCTCCAACCAGAACTTGACTCAAGTCTTCCCATTGGAAAAGACTCGGTCGACTTGTTTTCTTCCACACTATGTATTCTGGGATTTCTTTTCCTTACGGTGGTTACCTGGATGATTTCATTTAATGACACATTTCCTTCTTTTCTAGTTTTGTTTAGATAATTGATTACAAAAGTGGCTCGTGGATGAAATTCCTATAAATTTTGGATTCGATATGGAAATGATTTTTACTGTTGTTATCATGAAATTTACCCTTTTTATTCCTGTATATGTACACATGTAATGAATAATATAGCTCACAAACCCATTTTTCTCTCGTGAAAATTGAATGTATACACTCATGTCCCGAACCTGTTATAATTAGTGGAGTTTTTTTTATGCATCGTAGAGTCTTGTCCCCAACAAGTCAATCTTGGAAATTTTCTTTTCTAAGAACTCGGTCAGATACTTGAGGTAAACACGTTTCTCCTTCAAATCACTTGTATCTACCTTATCGAAAAGATAACTCTGTAGCCACTATTGCATTTTTCTTTCTGGTAGAATTTGTTTTCCAGGGTTTATTACTTTTTATGATAAGCTATTTAGTTTTTCAAAATCGCTCTTACTGTAGATTACTGGTCTTTTTTTGGTTGAGTATACCAACACCAATAATTTAATTATATTTATTAATAAATCTAGTTTTTCTCTTGAGAACGTCTGAAATGATGCTGCCAGAACTAACCTACAGAATATACCGGTTCAGTGATTTCCCAGAATTGCAGATCTTACTGTCACTAAGTAACTCGAAGTCAGAGAACGATTTTTCCATAGTATCGTTCTATGTGATATTTGTTTTGACTCTCTTTTAGCAACTCTAAACATTAACTTTATCACTCATCCACAGGAAGTTACCTTCACAAATACGTTAAGTAACAAATGCTAATTTAATTACTTTCAGAAATACGTTAAGTAACAAATGCTAATTTAATTACTTTCAGAAATACGTTAAGTAACAAATGCTAATTTAATTACTTCATTTTATAATACTAGTTAAAAACTCATCATTAATGAAAAAGATAGATCCCTCACTTTGTTTAGCATATCATACTCGGTCAAAGGAAAATTACGTATACGGACTATACACCATTTCGATTTATGCACACATAGATATTCAGAAACCATTAGAATTAAAATTTGTTCTCCATACCCGCAAACTAAGATATGAGCTTTCGGTAATAGTAAAATCTACTCTCATATGCTGCTTCATCACCTTCAATTTCATTAGATAAAAAAAACACGCTCATATATGCTGTCATAAACCATTGAATTTCCAATAAATTTATACTGCACGGAGTCTCTTTCTATCCGCTATATACCATTTCGATTTATGCACACACAGATATTCAGAAACCATTAGAATTAAGATTTGTTTTCAACTAAGATATGAGCTTCCCGTAATAGTAAAATGTACTCCCATATGCTGGTTCATCACCTCCAATTTGATTAGATAAAAAAAACACCCTCATATATGCACTCATAAACCAGTAAATTTCCAATAAATTTATGCTGCCCGGAGTCTCTTTCTATTCGCATGCAATTTCGCTTAAAGCATACAACCACTACCCTTTTTCCATGCAAATTCATTCCAGTAACCCATACTATATAAGAATATATATATCGACTAGAACAGCTGATGGATAGCCACAACCGACTCCCCCGACCAAAAACAATAGCACCCTCGGAATTATTTTCATAAAACCAACGGTTTATAATTTTCCAAATTTTCTTTAATCCTATCTATAAACTGGAACTGCATATAGGCCATCTACTTTAGTATAAATCTTGAACTAAGTCATCCATTTCCTCCTTAGTTGAGATATGTTTGCGAGAAAATCAACAATCTCTTCTAATTCTAAGTAATGTATTTTATAAATTGTTTTTCTTGCATATTTTTCATGGCTGTTTTATTGGTTTTCCATCAGATTGGCTTATGTTTTTTTTTCTACAAACAATTAATTCTTTTCTTTTCTTTTCTTCTTTAAAGCGCTTTTTTCTTTCCCATCGATATTTTTTTATAACTAAGTAATTTAATAGAGTTTCTCTCCCATCATATTAAATTTTATTAATCAATGGTTAAGGATATCTTAGAGTGATTTAAGGGAAGATTGTCTTGATCTTATCCACCAATATTGACTTCTAAGTCTTGGTAAGAATCTTTTAACTAAATGTTTCTTTCCCAATTATTTTCTAGTTTTCCTTTCATTAGTAAAATTCATTTATTACATCATCATATTTTATTGTTCATTTTAAGTCAAGTCCACCATGGTTTTCTAACCAGCTGCACTAAAAATAGTTCAATCTAAAAACAGAAAAGGTATTTACATAGAAATAGAGGGTACTCTTTATGGTGATGTATATACTAGTAGTTAAGTTACCATAGGTATGAATTAACACTGGTATTAATGACATCATTTTGGATTACATGTGTTCTTAATGTAATTTTTTTGGTAATTTTTAGGTAAATAGATGTTACACACTTAAATTATATAATTTTTTCTATTTATAAATAAAAAAATGCAATATTTTAATAAAACATAAAAGTTAAATATATAAAAGAAAGGCATGTGAATTGAATAAATATTTTAATTTGAATTTTTTTTCTTTGATCGTAGAGAGAGAGTTTCTCTATAGTCAATATGGGCCATATGTATTGGTATAATGTAAGAATGTAGTAATTTTTTACTCAACAGGTTTTGAATTTATATTAATATATTCAACTTATAAGACATAAAATATTTTTAAACATTTACATGTAAGCTCAATTAAATAATAATGAAAGGTAAAAAATTAATATAGAGCCAAGATGTTGTAGTGTGCCTAGAAGGATAAAAGTAATAAAAATAATAAAATTCAATTTTTTATATTGTAATTTGTTTTTATTAGTAAAATTAAGAATAAACTTTTAGATAAAAGAAAATCATAGTATACGAGTTTAAAATATATAACATATAAGTAGTAGATATAAGTTAACATGCATTTTACCTTATAAATTAAAATAATGACTCTCTAGTTATATTTAAATTTAATTAATAAGTACATAAAAGAATTAATACTTGCAACAAAACTACAATATTTTTAGCCATGAATATTTACTAAGAATATTATTAACTTGTACATAGGCTTTGTTACAATACCATGGCCAGTAACATGCTCATCAATGCCACATGCACAAAAACCATATATCATTTCACAATCAAAATGTTCTATAATTACTTTTTAGATATATCTCAGCCTTTTGTCAAATTAATATATATGAGATGTAAATAGTAGCTATAAATTAACATCCATTTTAACATATAAATGAAAATAATAATTGTATATCCATATTCAAATTTCATTAATAAGCACATGAACATTAACCCTTATAGTATAACATGATTGGTAACCATGAATATTTATCTCTTCTTTACAATTGATGCTATTAACTTGTTAATACCAAGACCATTACTATTTCTCATCAATACTATTTCACAATCAAAATATTTTATAAATATTTTTTTAATTTAAATTTATTACATTTTCCATCGAAGAAACACGAGTCAAATTACATTTTTTTAGTAAAACATCTTGACTTTGTGAAATTATATATATATCCATTTAAATTCCTTATTTTTATGAGAAAATGGAGCTTTGCAAGAGAGATTTGATATCTTTCCACCCTCGGAGTCAAATGGATTTAGATTGGTTTATTAATTTTGAAATTGTCTGTTTATTAATTTTTATTTATGCCATACTCATTTAACTTATATAAATTTATTATATTTATGAATAGTTATAATATTAAGTGTAATATTTCAATAAAAGATAAAAGCTAACTATAAAAAATATATTATGTAAATTAAAAAAATATTTTCATCTTTATATTTTTTTTTTTTCTTTATTATTTTAACATGTATATTAATTTTTATTTATACCTTATAAAATTTTACCCCCACACAACATATATATTAGAATGTAATATTTCAATAAAATATAAAAATTTAAATATGTCAACTAAATTTTTACCCCACATTTGAAGGTAAGAATATGACAGTGAGTTGGACTAGTTGGTTCCATTGTGGTAAATGGATGGTGATAGGACAATCATGAAAAAGGTAACAAAAAGGGTAAAGTAAATGAAATTGAGGTTTCAGAGGCCTTGCCTATGATAGGAACTGTTGCAATATTGTACTTGTTATACATTAATAAAGGAAGTTATCTTAAGTTGGCCTTATGATATATAGTAATTATGTTGTGAACATGATTGCTTTATGCTAATGTTTATGTGCATATATGTATATATGTATGTCGTTATCAGATAGGGTCATCAGGGATCATGATTGTTTTATGTTGATGTTTATATGTATACATGTATGTATGTATGTTGTTGTATGACAGGGTTACAAGGGATCATTCTTATGGAGGAATGATTTCTTATGCAGGTGAATGGCATGAAGAGGTTCCTTTTTTATGAGGAACCAAGTGGAGAGAGTAGTCATGACAAATATATGAGGTTAGTATCATGTGGATATGAATTGATATTATATGATTGTACTATGCCTATGTTTATGTTATGACAGGTGACATTGAAGGATACATTAGCAAAATGAAAACAATGTGCTTTTCTGCTTACTAAAATAAGCATGGATGGTGGAGAGACACTAGAAGGAAAGCTTCTTGGTAAAGGAAGTATGGTTTTGGATGCGTAGTGATATTTTTGTGTATATTTTGTGCATGTTGTATATTCAATGATTGTACCTATGCTGATGTGTAATGTTGTATATGTAGTATTGGGTACATATGATGTTGTGTGTTTGTTATATATATGGTGTTGTGTGTATAGTTCATATGCATTGCTAGGTACAAATAATGCTATGTACATGTTGGATATGGGGTGTTGTGTACATATTATAATGTGCACATGTTGGATACACGGTGTTTTGTGCATATGGTGTTGTATGCATGTTGGATATGTGTTGTTGTGTACATATGATGCTATATACATGTGCTATGTACATATGGTGTTGTGTGCATGTTTTGCATATGTTGTTGTGTGCATGACTATACATGTGGTGCCTTGTGCATGTGTTGTTGTGTACATGTTGTGAATGTGGCTTTGTGTACATGTGGTGTCATATAAATGTCGTGCATATGGTGTTGTGTACATGTGCTATTGTGTACACATTGTACAGGTAGTGCGGTGTACATATGACACTGTGTACAAGTTGTTCAGGTGGTATTGTGTACATGTTTTGCATATGCTATTGGTGTACATGCGATATTGTGTGCATGTCATGCATGTTTTGTTATGGGTATGTGGTACTATGTATGTACATTATATACCCGTGGTATCATGACATGTGTATTCATTGTTTTGTACTCTGTGTACGTAAGTCTATTGTGTTGTACATTAGGTGTAAGTGTATGTATTTTTTGTTGGTGTACAACAGATGTAAGCACATGTATTGTGTTGTGTTGTACACTACGTGGAGGTGTATGTGTTGTATGTTAGGTGTAGGTGCATGTATTGCATGGTGTTGCATGGCATGTGTGGTTGTATGTGTGTGATGCACACTATTTGTATGTTCATATGGTTTATGAGAAGGCACTGGTGTTTGTCGAGTTTGTAAACCAATCCGTATTGTGTAAAGAATAAAGACATAGGTAGAAGCTAAGGATTGATTGAATGATAAGTATCAATATTTTATTTAATTTTTACTATGCATGGGATTTATGATTCTAGCCTATGATGATTGCATGTGATCTATGATTCTGGTTTATGTTGGTTACATGTGATTTATGATTTTGATCTATGACGGTTCTGTGTTGAGATAACTTGATGTGATATTTTTATACATGATGATTTGGTCAAAGATGATAGTTTGACCTATTGTAATAGAAAGCGAATAAAATTGCAAGTATACCTTATTGATGGGCTACCAATGAGGTATGATTTGAAGTTATTTCAATTTATTTTAAATCTGATGGAAATAATGTGATTGGTATAGGAAAGCCTGAAATTCCTGGTTCGGTGGTTGAAAATGAAGGAAAGCATTAGAAACAACAACAAAAGAAATTAGAATAGACAACATCATAATGGTAAAGAATTTAGCAGTAAGGTCATTGTGGGAGAGTGGTACCCAATAGTGTCAATTGATTTCCATGAGCATGTTATGACTAGTATGATGGTTTGAGGAAAGGATATGCGTTGGTTTATGGACCTTTCGATGTTAGGAAACCTTGCCAAGGGATGGAATGCCTTAGATGGGGTGCTAATAGAACTTGGAAAGTCTGTGATTGCATGGTTGGGGGTGACCCGATTTATCGAGGGACTATGTAGTAGAGAAGGGAAGGTTCCAGATGTTTTTGTTTTGGTCATTTGCATTCCCGAATGGAATCATATGCACATTGGTAGTGTGCCATGGAACAATTAGCTAGTAACTGTTCACTGAGGGGACAAGTGGCGCTAGACATTGGTTGCAACTTTGACTTTGACAATGGATTTCGGACTTCCTCAGAAGGAGATGAATTATTGTACTATTTTTTAGGGTGGAGGTGTCAGCCTCTAGATTCCATTGTTGATTGATACATGTGTTGTATCCTTTTATTATTGGTTGAAAACATGTGTATGTTTATATTATTGTAAATATTGTACTGAACTAGTTCATAAAGCTCGACAAATAGTATGGTTATTTTCAAGTTGAGGCAAATGTGCATGAGTATATGTGGTTTTTATTATAAATACCATAATGAGTTGTGTTATAAAGCTCTAGTAAATGGTATGATTGTCACATCTCCAACAATGGCCATAAAAAATACTGCAACAAGTTATGTTATAAAGATCCATAATCAGTACGTTTTGTTTTTACTGGTTGTTGGTTTATAGGTGTCATTGAGCAGTTAAGACGGTGTTCCCTCAAGGGGGAGTGTTCTATAACAACTTCGGTTAAAAATCCATGTAAAAAATTATATAATACCAAGGTCATGGGACACGTATTCCAAGATAAATAGTGTGAAAAACATCTTAGTGGGTGTTCATTTCAATTATTATCACTAAAGGAATTTGGTGAAGGCAATGGAAAAGGATTTGGAAAGGGAAAATAACTTTTTTGGCACATTTATTTATGAAAATAATGGAAATTAGGAGAAGGGGAAGGTGAAAGGTCACATGTTTCATGTGAGGAGTAAAATGAAAGAAAATAATGGAAAATGAAGAAAATAGAGGCCTCATTAAAAAGAAAGAAGGATTCTAAGGATTAGTTAGGACGCTTTTGCTCAAGCTTGGTGAGTGTAAGCTTTCTGTGAGTTCAATTTTGAAGCTCTTTCTTTATTATCTCTCTCAATCTTGGACACTTGGATTTTTCTTGGAGTACTTCGGCATTGGATCAAGAAAGCAAAGAGGGCAAGAGCAACGAAGGAGCAAGCATTGAACAATAGGATCAAGCAACTATAACTTGACTCTTTGTAGGTATCAATTTGCATGTGTGATTTCCTTGTTAGATTTGGCATGCATTATACGGTTATTTCCTGTCATAGCATGGGTTTTACCAGGTGTGATAATGTTTTCAGACTAGTCTGTCTATTTCCAGATAGCCATGGTGTGATGGGGTTCTAATGTTTTGGTTGAGCCGGATTGTCAGAAGGATTCAAAACTGAGTAAGGTGTATCTTTGAATAAAAGAACACATGGTCTAGTAACCCATGAACTAGACTGTGGGTCGCGGTAAAGCTAGATTTCATGTATCCTCAGTTGCATAGGAATCCTCAATGTTGAGTGACGGGATATACAATATAGCCTAAGGTGGGTTCTCTTATTCAAGACTAGTAATCCCAGAATGGGATGTGCTATAAAGCTTGGAGAGTGGAGTCTTGGTTATGGTCTAGTGATCTGCTATGGATTGCGGTAAAGTCTAGAGGCTGGAGTTTTAGTTTGGGCCTAGTGATCTGGTGTCGATTTTGGTAAAGCCTAGGAAAATTCATCATGATGTAGGAGGAGAAATCTCATGGAATCCATGCTTTTTTTGGCTAGTGATCTGGTGGAGATCATGGTAAAACCTGTTATTACATATTTATTATTTTGGTATTGTGATATGGTGTGGATTGTAGTAAATCCTAGTTTCTATTAAAGAAGTTAAGGAGATTTAGCCTCAAGATTCCCTGGTTGGTTCTTATTGTTTGAGTCCCACATTCATTCTTGGAATATGGCATGGGGGTGATAGGATGAAAAGAGATTTGGCTCAGCCAATCTATGGTTGGATGTAATGTGGTAGTCCCATACTGGGTGGGATTTTTTATTCATAATAAGAGGCTATTTATTTAGTATCTTATGTGTAAATGCACTAGTTTATATGTGGATTTTATGGGAGATATATGCTTGATATTTGTTTTGTTATTATGTTGGTTATAAGCATGTATTATGATAGTAATGATGTAGAGCTCTCCTCATGTTTGTTTTGTAAATGAATGAACAATGTATCTATGACCTAACAAATGTTAATGTGACTAATGATATAAGGCAACAATGCATCTTAGGAATTATAAGATAAGTATGAGACCCTTATGCTCAGATATGTTGTTAAAACTGGTAGGTTACATATCTGTGACATCTTTGATGAAATTGTTGTCATGATTGTTAGGGGTCTATACTAGTCCAGTTGCCAATGTTTTGCAAATTCTATTGCATAAATTCATTTCTGAAGGTGTCATTGAGTTCTGGGCAATGACAAGGGCTTTGGGCCTAAAAAAGTGGCACAAATCTTGGAGTCACTCACATAGGACAGAGGAGTAAAGTCCCCATACACACCCATGCATTTTTGTATGAGAGATTGGAGCATCTGAGATGCACCCTTTTGCATATCAAGGGAGCATCCAGAGGTTTAATGGTCTAAAAATTTAGTGGGACCCAGGGACTGGTCATGGGGATGAAGGTGAAGGCTTTAGGAGTCCTGTAGCATGTATATAATGCATGTGTTGTGGGTTTACATCAACTCCACTTCCTTAAGGTCAGATAGGAGGTTGAATCCCATTATAGTGGCCTTTGGTCGCATATTTACCCCAGTCGGTTGGTTACTTCAATAGATGTGGGATGAGGGTGTTAAAGGAATTTTTCCTTGATCTTCTAGTGCAATTTTAATTTGATTATAGCCACTAAAACCATCGAGAAAAAAATTATTTCTTTCGTGTTAAAGTATCTAATAATTGAAAAATGAAAGGGAATGGAAAATGATCTTTTAGAGTATCCTTATTTAAATCTCTATAGTCTATGTAGACTTGCCACTTACCATTTTTCTTTGGTACAATTACCAATGGTGAAACCCACTACCTATAATATATTTGATCAATGAAGTTCATATGTAGCAGTTTTTGCAATTCTCTTCTACAATTTATCTCAAATTAGGATTCATCCTTCTCTTAGGTTTTCTAATAAGTTTGGAATTTTCATATATATACGTGGGTGTGTGTGTGTGATGCATACAAGTATTAGTGTTAATGTGTGTCATATATGTATATTCCCATGCAAAATCTAAGGAATGTTTATGTGACATCTTTATTAATTAATATTTTTTAATCCTTTCGGGTCAAAATTTATATTTATAGTTTTACCTAGACTAATATATACACGATTACTACCAAATTTATCCACAACATTTAATGATAACACTAGGAAAAGACCTCTATATTACAATTTTCCTAAAAATATATATCTAACATATTCACATAACATTTTTGTGTTTGTTCATTAACATAATGAGGAAAATCATAATTGTTTATAAGTTGTATTAATTTGTTTTCTTCGTCATCTCATTTGAAAGACATTTCTTGAGAAGCTTTTAGAACATGTTGTATTACTTCATGATCATTTTCTTCATCAATCCATTCATTATCTTCTAATTCAATAATTGTTTTGGCAAGAGGATAAAGTCACAAGCTTCTTTATTACATTTTCATTAGAAATTGTCATATCACCACATATATAACTAATAAATGTGTTGGTTGTGGCTAACCAAGGTCTTCCTAATATTAATGGATATGCTTCCAAATTGGTTTAGGTGTAAGAACCATAAAATTAATATTTTCCATCACATTTATAGTTTCTCCTACATGAATAAGTGTATTCAGAATTGCAATATTATTAATGAATTTTTTTACAATGGGACTTCATGGATCTAAATATTTTTCTATGTAAGCTATTCGCATCATTATATCTGCTAGCTCTCCAATAATATATATTAGATGTGGTTCTCTTTCCTTTCTTCTTATTTCTTTTTATACAAAATATCTTTATTATGTTTTCATATATAGGAATATCTTTTTTTTCATGTAAAAAAGGAATTTGAATAGAAATGTTCATTAAATCATCCAACATATCATCGTCTTACGGTGTTGATTTCTTTTCTGCATTCTCATATATATTTGTTCTTTATAGAAAAAGGAGGATTTTGAGAAGTTGTAGAAGGTTGATCTACTGGACGAATAAGGTATTTTTTGCATCATCTATGTTCGTAGGAATTTCTTCATGTTTTCATTCATCAATGATTACTTGAGAATATTTATGAAGCATTATTCTTGGCCTAGGATGTATATCATTAAGATCAAGAGACGTAATCACGTAAGTTTTGAAATTTTGGGGTTCAACATTATAATTGGTGTCCAGTCAATTTAATGTCTTAAATTTCTAACATAAATTATTGACTAGGGTAAGTAAACTGATGAAGTGTGGTGCACAATATGTGCTTAGTTAACGTTATTTCTTACTTTGTTAAGTATGTTTTTGTATTGTTTTGAGCATTTTGTCTTTTATGCCTAATGATTTTAATGGATGTTAAGTGTCAATAATCAACTAATTCTAATGGATGTTTAAAACCTAATTTATAAGAAGGAAGAAAAGGAAATGTACTTCGACTAATTTAATTTGCATAAAATCAAATAAAAAACTTGAATGGTTAGTCTAATCTAGGTTGACACTATGTCTATGAAAAGCATAGCATTATTCTAGATACAATTGTATTCATTGATAAGACGAAAATGAAATCACTTCCTATCCTATCCTTGAAAACTCTTGATCAAAAATAAAACTAATCCTATTCTACGAAATGAAACCAAGCAATATAAAAATAACTATGATCTACTACATGCTCAAATACTATTTTGTACATTCAATATAAGAAGATGTCGAAATCATCTTCTTGAAATGACTTAAGAAATTGAGTATACATTAGATGTGATATAAGAAAGCATAATAAAAGCATGGAAAGGAAAACTTGTAGTTATTATGTGATCTAGTGCCTCTTAGGCAACCCAAATTGGAAGAACTACCTTCTTGGACTTGCTAATCATCAGATTACACAATAGATGAAAGCTTATTCTAAAAAAGCATGACAAAAACATAAGGAAAGAAACAAAATCACTATTTATTCTCAATGCATCAAGAAACCAATACTGGAAAATAGTTGAATGCTACCTTCTTGAGAAGCTCTTTGGAAAACATAGGGTTAAACAGTGAATGTAAAGTTGAATCTAAGAAACCATTGTAAAGACATGTGAAAGAAAACTAAGCCAGTGTATGCTCTAATGCTTCAAGCAATCCAATTTTAGAAAATAGATAAAACACTACTCTCTTAGATGCTCTTAGGAAACATAAAATTACACAGTGAGGTAAATCCCAAGAAACTGCGTACCTCAGTTTGTGTGGAAGGGGTACGTATTAGAACAATTATCTAAATTTTTATTGGATCTACATGGATTCTAGCTGTTGAGATATAGTGACCCAAGATGAGGCCCTCGGTCATCATCATGTGGCATTTTTAATGGCTTAAACAGAGCCTGGTAGCAATGCATATTTGTCGAACCTTATCTAATGTTTGTAATGCTGACTCAAAGTCATCTCTGTAAGGTGTAAAGCCATCTATGTACACCTCAAGCCCTTCATTTATCAAATCTGAAAAAATGTTGAGTATAGCCCTCTGGAATGTGGCAGGTGCATTGCACAACCCAAAAAGTAAGACCCTATAAGGAAATGTTCCCCAAGGTTAGGTAAAGGTAGTGTTATCCTGGTCTTCACGGGCAATTTGAATTTGTTTATAGTCGTTGAATCCATCTAGGAAAGAAAAGAATTTTTTTCCTGCCATTGTGTCCATGACCTAGTCAATGAAGAAGAGGGGAAAATGGTCTTTTTGGGTTGCTTTATTAAGCTCTCTATAGTCAACACATATGCACCACTTTCCATTCTTTTTAGGCACCACTACTAATGGAGAGACCCATTTGATGTCAAATATAGGGTAGATGAAATTTACGTCTAACAATTTTTGTAGTTAAGATTTAACAATGTCTCTAAGATGAGGGTTTAACCTTTGTTGAGGTTGTCTAATGGACCTAGCATCCTTCTCTATATAGATGTGGTGCATGCATAATTGGGGACCAATTCCTTTCATGTCCAGGTAATCCCATGTGAAGGACTCTATATTTTCTTAGAAGTTGAACAAGCTTCTGCTCCTAGTCAGCAATCAGGTATTTGTTAATATTTAAAGTTTTTCCTAGTTCAATTTCTATGGTTTTGCTACTATAAACAAAAGTTGTTGGTATTGACTGGTCGTTAATATCTCTTAACGGATCTTCTTCTAATTTGTTATCGAGGGGTGCTTCGATCATGTGACATTTTGGATGGGATAAAACATCTAGTTGGTTAATGTAAGTGTTAATGATGTCATCTTGTGTTTGATCCATGAATACGAGAGCATCTTCTATAGTTAGCAGAGATCTAATGTTTTCAGTTAGATATGATACAGGTTGTTTTCTATTTTTTATTATTGTTAAACATGGTTGAGCTGGAGGATATAAGGCTAAATTATTCACATTGCTTCCTCTTACTATAGTCATGCTGCCTGTTTGACAGCTTCTGTAAGCATCTGCGGTTGCCAGCCAAGGTCTACCTAGAATTAGGGGATGTCCATCAAGCCAGCTTCTAGGATTGATGATCAGAAATTCTACTAGGTATTCCTAGGAGTCTACAGAAACCATTACATCCTGTAATGTGCCTTCTAGTTTGACTACTGATTAGTCTGCCAACTCCAACAAGGTCATGGTTAGGTCCAACGTTGTAACGCCAAGCTCTTGAAAAGTTGTTGTCGCAAGAATATTGATTGTTTCTCCTAAATCGACTAATGCATTGGGAAAGGAGCATCCATTTATTTTCACAGTGACTGTACGGTTTCCTGGGTACTCATATTTTATAGGTGTTTCCGTGCCTGATAGTAAATCAAATAAGGTACTGACTACATGGACAGTTGGGGATGTTTTTATTTTCCTCTTCGACTTTTTTGTACACAATTCCTTAATAGGTTTTGCATAAATTGGATGTCTTGAATAACTTGGAGGAGAGGTATTTTTACACACAAAATTTCCAATTCTCCGAGAAGGTCAAAATTGGGATATTTGATTGGGTGGTGTAAGATTAATCTTTCTAGGAATGGTGGAGAAGAGGTGATTGTTTGAATGCGAGTTTTCTATTTAACTATGTTCTCCACTTGTGGTGCTTGTTCTAAAGGTAACAGATCTTCAATTTGTATATTTTTATCCCCCTCTGATTCTATTATCCATCCAGACCTTAATTGAAGCTCATTGCACTCCCTTAACTCGGTTTCTGGCTCTGGTCCTTCAACAGTTTGCACAGATTGAATCGGTATGTTGTTGGGGTTCAAGTTGGGTTGGGCTGGGAGCTGCAATCATAGGTTGGTCTGAGGGTTTTGTTGCAATGTGTAGGGTGCTGGTAGTGTAGGTTGAGGTAGTGGGATTGTTCCTACTGGCTGGTTTGTAGGTCTTTGCCAACTTGACTGCTAGTTCTAGTCCTGTGAAGTGGAGGGTGACCACTGAGATTGATATGCATTATTCTGCCAGAATGGTGGGAAGTAAAAGGAATTTGGACAATTGCTATTTTTATTTGATTGGTTGGGCCAAGGTGGCATAGAGAATGGTTGTTGTCACCAATTGGAAAAAGGTGGCTGGTTCTGCCACATAGCTCCTCGGTATTGTTGCGAATTATATTGCGAGGGTTGAAAGAAAAATTATGGATCAATAGGCGTACTTGTTTTTTGTGGTTGCCATTGGTGACACTGGTTTAGTAGGTAGAGTGGTCATGTTTCCTCCTATGCCTCCTTATAGATTGCTTTTAACCCTGGGAGTGATGGGCAACTTTCTATGGCATGATCTTTAGTACATATGGCACAGCTTTGCACCATATTCAGTGGGCACTATTTTTTACTATGCTTCTTCATGCATCTAGGACAAAATATCACCCAGTTTTGTTCTTCTTCAGCCTACATTTTCTTGGCTTGCATAATGTCTAATTGCGTTGTTAGAGTTCCCAAAATATCTGTTTTGAAATCCTCTAGCAGGTTGCCAATTTCTGCACGAGTTATACCTCCACCACATATTTTGTTGTCCCTAGTGGTCATGTCACATTCTGCTGGTTTCAATCTCATACTGCCTCTTGAGCACCTGATACACAATTTAATCATATCAGCATAATACTCTTGAGATATTTCACCGTTACCCATAATAGTTTATGTCTCTAACCATTGTTCTTTCATCCCTTTAATCAGTGTAGTTTTTAGCACATTATCAGGCAAAGGCATATTTGCATAGGGAGACCGTTGGAGGTTGGATTGAAAATGTTCTACATATTCTTCCAATGTTTCACTAGGTCTTGCTACCATATGGAATATTTCATCTTTCATTTCCCTAGATCTACAATAGTCCTGTTGAAAAGTGTGCAACAAGAAATGCTTGTTGAGAATGCAACAAGATGATGGAGCTTAGTGGAAAAGAGTCACCTTCACTAAGTGGGCCTGTAGGCTATTTTTGGCGCAAGTCTATTTTTAGACTATGTCTATTTTTAGACATATGGATCATGTCTATGGATTGCAGGTTGCTGTTTATCGATAATTGATCAAGTTGGGAAAAATAGATGGACTTCTATTTTTTAGATCACAACGGAGTGACTGCTCGGTCTAAATATAGAACAGTCAAATATTATTAGCTCATAATAATATTTAGACTATAAACTTTGTCTTATTCTCTTGGGGCACTTCAGGATGAGCTACGGATGTGGTACATGCAGATCCCAGAAGGAAATACGTGGTTACCTATGGGATGACTAATATTTGCATGCAGGAATTTAGTTAGAACTCAAGTGAGTTGAGTTTAGTGGACTGGAGGTGCAGTTGATGGAGTTGTGTTCAGTTTAGCTTTGTTAAACTGGTTGTATTTAGTCTAACTGGCAAATAGACTAGAGATGAGTTGGGTGAATTAGTTATTGATTAATTCACAAGTTATTAACTCATAATACAACTAATGAATACATCAGTTAACTCAGTTGCATGTCAGTGCATGTTCAGTTCAGCAGGGACAGGTGTTAGAGAATCAGATTGCTATCAATTGTGACTATAGTTGTGCACCAGATCTTGCACAAATCAGGGGATTGAGTATGCCAATGAGTTTGCCCCCATTGTAGCTTGGAAATACGTGATTTAGCCAAGGAAAGACGTCGCTGCCTTGGTATTATCACCAGTTCTTGTGAAGGTATTGAGCAACGGAGGCAGGCAAGCAGCGGAAGAGATTTGAGCCAGGGATTGATTCAGATCTGAGCTGTATTATGTGCAACAGGTGGAGCTGGTACTGGATTTCTTGTGATAAGCATTGTGCTTTGTAATGTTACATGACTCAATCATTAATATACAGATAGTTGGGGTTTTTAGCGAGATGCTTTCCCCGGGATACATATTGTGTTAATGTGTGAATGCTCTTGATGTTTTATTTGTTATTGATGCTGCTATATTGATGATCAACGTAGAGGAGCTTATGTATTGTGTATGTTTTCCGCAATAGTACATGATCAGGATAATCTCTGTTGAATATGTGT
>APFE031261701.1:222951-245460 GCA_000404065.3 Pinus taeda
CCTTATAAATTTTTACACACACATATATATATATTAGAAATGTAATATTTCAATAAAATAAAAAAATTAAATATGTCAACTAAATTTTTACCCCACATGTGAAGGTAAGAATATGACAGTGAGTTGGACTGGTTGGTTCAATTGTGGTAAATGGATGGTGATAGGATAATCATGAAAAATGTAACAAAAAGGATAAAGTAAATGAATTTGAGGTTGCTATGATAGGAACTGTTGCAATATTGTACTTGTTATGCATGAATAAAGGAAGTTATCTTAGGTTGGCATTATGATATATACTAATTATGTTGTGATCATTATTGCTTTATGCTAATGTTTATGTGCATATATGTATATATGTATGTCGTTATCACATAGGGTCATCAGGGATCATGATTGTTTTATGTTGATGTTTATATGTATACATGTATGTATGTATGTCGTTGTATGATAGGGTCACAAGGGATCATTCTTATGGAGGAATGATTTCTTATGCAGGTGAATGGCATGAAGAGGTTCATTTTTTATGAGGAACCAAGTGGGGAGAGTAGTCATGACAAATATATGAGGCTAGTATCATGTGGATATGAATTGATATTATATGATTGTACTATGCCTATGTTTACGTTATGACAGGTAACATTGAGGGATACATTAGCAAAATGAAAACAATGTGCTTTTCTGCATGCTAAGATAAGCATGGATGGTGGAGAGACACTGGAAGGAAAGCCTCTTGGTAAAGGAAGTATGGTTTTGGATGCGTAGTGATATTGTTGTGTATATTTTGTGCATGTTGTATATTCAATGATTGTACCTACGCTGATGTGTAATGTTGTATATGTAGTATTGGGTACATATGATGTTGTGTGTCTGTTATATATATGGTGTTGTGTGTATAGTTCATATGCATTGCTAGGTACAGATGATGCTATGTACATGTTGGATATGGGGTGTTGTGTACATATCATATTGTGCACATGTTGGATACATGATGTTTTGTGCATATGGTGTTGTATACATGTTGGATATGTGTTGTTGTGTACATATGATGCTATATACGTGTGCTATGTACATATGGTGTTGTGTGAATGTTTTGCATATGTTGTTGTGTGCATGACTATACATGTGGCACCTTGTGCATGTGTTGTTGTGTACATGTTGTGAATGTGGCATTGTGTACATGTGGTATCATATAAATGTCGTGCATATGGTGTTGTGTACATGTACTATTGTGTACACATTGTACAGGTAGTGCGGTGTACATATGACACTGTGTACAAGTTGTTCATGTGGTATTGTGTACATGTTGTGCATATGGTATTGGTGTACATGCGATATTGTGTGAATGTCATACATGTTTTATTATGAGTATGTGGTACTATGTATGTGCATTATATAGACGTGCTCTCACGACGTGTGTATTCATTGTGTTGTACTATGTGTACGTAAGTCTATTGTGTTGTACATTAGGTGTAAGTGTATGTATTTTGTGTTGGTGTACAACAGATGCAAGCACATGTATTGTGTTGTGTTGTACACTACGTGGAGGTGTATGTGTTGTATGTTAGTTGTAGGTGCATGTATTGCATGGTGTTGCATGGCATGTGTGGTTATATGTGTGTGACACACAATATTTGTATGTTCATATGGTTTAGGAGAAGGCACTGGGTGTTTGTCGAGTTTGGAAACCAATCCGTATTGCATAAAGAATAAAGACATAGGTAGAAGCTAAGGATTGATTGAATGATAAGTATCAATATTTTATTTCATTTTTACTATGCATGTGATTTATGATTCTAGTCTATGAGGATTGCATGTGGTCTATGATTCTGGTTTATGATGGTTACATGTGATTTATGATTTTGACCTATGACGGTTCTGTGTTGAGCTAACTTGATGTGATATTTTTACACATAATGATTTGGTCAAAGATGATAGTTTGACCTATTGTGATAGGAAGCGAAAAAAATTGCAAGTATACCTTATTGATGGGCTACCAATGAGGTATGATTTGAAGTTATTTCAATTTATTTTAAATCTGATGGAAATAATGTGATTGGTATAGGAAAGCCTGAAATTCCTGGTTTGGTGGTTGAAATTGAAGGAATGCATTAGAAACAACAACAAAAGAAATTAGAACAGAAAATAGTATAATGGTAAAGAATTTAGTAGTAAGGTCGTTGTGGGAGACTGGTACCCAATAGTGTCAATTGATTTCCATGAGCGTGTTATGACTAGTATGATGGTTTCAGGAAAGGATATGCCTTGGTTTCTAGACCTTTCAATGTCAGGAAACCTTGCCAAGGGATGGAATGCCTTAAATGGGGTACCAATAGAACTTGGAAGGTGTTTGATTGCATGGTTGGGGGTGACCCGATTTACCGAGGGATTGTGTAGCAGAGAAGAGAAGGTTCCAGATGTTTTTGTTTTGGTCATTTGCATTCCCAGATGGAACCATATGCACATTGGTAGTGTGCCCTGGAATAATGAGCTAGTAACTATTCACTGAGGGGACAAGTGGCGCTAGACATTAGTTGCAACTTTGACTTTGACAATGGATTTTGAACTTCCTCAGAAGGAGATGAATTATTGTACTATTTTTTTAGGGTGGAGGTGTCAGCCTCTAGATTCCCTTGTTGATTGATACATGTTTTGTATCCTTTTAGTATTGGTTGAGAAAATGTGTATGTGTATATTATTGTAAATATTGTACTGAACTAGTTCATAAAGCTCGATAGATAGTACAGTTATTTTCAAGTTGAGGCAAATGTGCATGAGTATATTTGGTTTTTATTATAAATACCATAATGAGTTGTGCTATAAAGCTTCAGTAAACGGTATGATTGTCACATCTTCAATAATGGCCATAAAATATACTGCAACAAGTTATGTTATAAAGATCCATAATCAGTACATTTTGTTTTTACTGGTTGTTGGTTTATAGGTGTCATTGAGCACTTAAGACGGTGTTCCCTCAAGGGGGATTGTTCTATAACAACTCTCGTTAAAAATCCATGTAAAAACTTATATAAGACCAAGGTCATGGGACACATATTCCAAGCTAAATAGCGCGAAAAACATCCTAATGGGTGTTCATTTCAATTATTATCGCTAAAGGAATTTGGTGAAGGCAATGGAAAAGGATTTGGAAAGGTAAAATAACTTTTCTGGCACATTTATTTATGAAAATAATGGAAATTAGGAGAAGAGGAAGGTGAAAGGTCACATGTTTCATGTGAGGAGTAAAATGAAAGAAAATAATGGAAAATGAAGAAAATAGAGGCCTCATTAAAAAAAAAAGGATTCTAAGGATCAGTTAGGAAGCTTTTGCTCAGCCTTGGTGAGTGTAAGCTTTATGTGAGTTCAATTTTGAATCTCTCTCATTATTATCTCTCTCACTCTTGGAAAATTGGATTTTTCTTAGAGTACTTTGGCATTGGATCAAGAAAGGCAAAGAAGGCAAGAGGAACGAAGGAGCAAGCACTGAACAATAGGATCAAGCAACTACAACTTGACTCTTTATAGGTATCAATTTGCATGTGTGATTTCCTTGTTAGATTTGGCATGCATGGTATTGTATGCGGTTATTTGCTATCATAGCATGGGTTTTACCAGGTGTGATAATGTTTTCAGTCTAGTCTGTCTATTTCCAGATAGCCATGGTGTGATGGGGTTCTCATGTTTTGGTTGAACCGGATTGTCAGAAGGATTCAAAACTCAGTAAGGTGGATCTTTGAATAAAAGAACACATGGTCTAGTAACCCCTGAACTAGACTGTGGGTTGCGGTAAAGGTGGATTTCATGTATCCTCAGTGGGCCTAGGAATCCTCAACGTTGAGTGATGGGATATACAATATAGCCTAGAGGTGGGTTCTCTCATTCAAGACCAGTAATCCTAGGATGGGATGTGCTATAAAGCTTGGAGAGTGGAGTCTTGGTTATGGCCTAGTGATCTGCTGTGGATTGCGGTAAAGTTCAGAGGCTAGAGTTTTAGTTTGGGCCTAGTGATCTGGTGTCGATTTTGGTAAAGCCTAGGAAAATTCATCACGATGTAGGTGGAGAAATCTCATGGCATCCATGCTTTTTTTGGCTAGTGATCTGGTGGAGATCATGGTAAAACCTGTTATTACATATTTATTATTTTGGCCTTGTGATATGGTGTGGAATGTAGTAAATCATAGTTTCTATTAATGAGGTTAAGGCAGTTTAGCCTCGAGATTCCCTGGTTGGTTCTTATTGTTTGAGTCCCACATTCATTCTTGGAATATGACACTGGGGTGATAGGATGAAGAGAGATTTGGCTCAACCAATCTATGGTTGGTTGTAACGTGGTAGTCCCATACTAGGTGGGATTTTTTATTCATAATGAGAGGTTATTTCTTTAGTATCTTATGTGTAAATGTACTAGTTTATATGTGGATTTTATGGCAGATGTATGCTTGATATTTGTTTTGTTATTATGCTGGTTATATGCATGTATTATGATAGTAATGATGTAGAGCTCTCCTCATGTTTGATTTGTAAATGAATGAACAATGTATCTATGACCTAATAGATGATAATGTGACTAATGATATAAGGCAACAATGCATCTTAGGAATTATAAGATAAGTATGAGACCCTTATGCTCAGATCTGTTGTTGAAACTTGTAGGTTACATATCTGTGACATCTTTGATGAAATGCTTGTCATGGTTGTTAGGGGTCTATATTAGTCAAGTTGCCAATGTTTTGCAAATGTATCATTATTATATTGCATAAATTCATTTTTGAAGGTGTCATTGAGTTTTGGGCAACGACCTGGGCTTTGGGCCTGAAAAAGTGGCACAAATCTTGGAGTCACTCACATAGGACAGAGGAGTAAAGTCCCCATACACACCAATGCATTTTTGTGCGAGAGATTGGAGCATCCGAGATGCACCCTTATGCATATCAAGGGAGCATCTAGAGGTTTAATGGTCGCAAATTTTAGTGGGATCCAGGGACTGGTCATGGGGATGAATGTGAAGGCTTTTAGGAGTCATGTAGCATGTATATAATGCATATGTTGTGGGTTTCCATTGGTTCCACTTCCTTAAGGTCAACTAGGAGGTTGAATCCCATTATAGTGGCCTTTGGTCGCATATTTACCCCAGTTGGTTGGTTACTTCAATAGATGTGGGATGAGGGTGTTAAAGGAGTTTTTCTTTGATCTTCTAGTGCAATTTTAATTTGATTATAGCCACTAAAACCATCAAGAAGAAAATTATTTCTTTCATGTTAATGTATCTAATAATTGAACAATGAAAGGGAATGGAAAATGATCTTTAGAGTATCCTTATTTAAATCTCTATAGTCTATGTAGACTTGCCACTTACCATTTTTGTTTGGTACAATTACCAATGGTGAAACCCACTACCTATAATAAATTTGATCAATGAAGTTCATATGTAGCATTTTTTGCAATTCTCTTCTACAATTTATCTCAAATTAGGATTCATCCTTCTCTTAGGTTTTCTACTATGTTTGGAATTTTCATATATATACGTGTGTGTGTGTGTGTGTGTGTGTGTGATGCATAGAAGTATTAGTGTTAATGTGTGTCATATATGTATATTCCCTTGCAAAATCTAAGGAATGTTTCTGTAACATCTTTATTAATTGATATTTTTTAATCCTTTCGGGTCAAAATTTATATTTATAGTTTTACCTAGCCTAATATATACACAAGTACTACCAAATTTATCCCTATCATTTAATGATAACACTAGGAAAAGACCTCTATATTACAATTTTCCTGAAAATAGATATCTAACATATTCACATAACATTTTTGTGTTTGTTCATTAACATAATGAGGAAAATCATAATTGTTTATAAGTTGTATTAATTTGTTTTCTTCAGCATCTCATTTGAAAGACATTTCTTGAGAAACTTTTAGAACATGTTTTATTACTTCACGATCATTTTATTCATCAATCCATTCATTATCTTCTAATTCAATAATTGTTTTGGCAAGAGGATAAAGTCACAAGCTTCTTTATTGAATTTTCATTAGAAATTGTCATATCACCACATATAAAACTAATAAATGTGTTGGTTGTGGCTAACCAAGGTCTTCTTAATATTAATGGATATGCTTCCAAATTGGTTTAGGTGTAAGAACCATAAAATTAATATTTTCCATCACATTCATAGTTTCTCCTACATGAATAAGTGTACTCGGAATTGCAATATTATTAATGAAATTTTTTACAATGGGACTTCGTGGATCTAAATATTTTTCTATGTAAGTTATTTGCATCATTATATCTGCTAGCTCTCCAATAATATAGACTAGATGTGGTTCTCTTCCTTTTCTTCTTATTTCTTTTTATACAAAATTTCTTTATTATGTTTTCATATATAGGAATATCTTTTATTTCTTGTAAAAAAGGAATTTGAATAAAAATGTTCACTAAATCATCCAACATATCATTGTCTTATGGTGTTAATTTCTTTTCTACATTCTCATATATTTTTGTTCTTTATAGAAAAAGGAGGATTTTGAGAAGTTGTAGAAGGTTGATCTATTGGATGAATAAGGTACTTTTTGCATCATCTATTTTCGTAGGAATTTCTTCCTGTTTTCATTCATTATGATTACTTCAGAATATTTATGAAGCATTCTTCCTAGCTTAGGATGTATATCATTAAGATCAAGAAACGTAATCACGTAAGTTTTGAAATTTTGAGGTTCAACATTATAATTGGTGTCCAGTCAATTTAATGTCTTAAATTTCTAGCATAAATTATTGACTAGGGTGAGTAAACTGATGAAGTGTGGTGCACAATATATGCTTAGTTAATGTTATTTCTTACTTTGTTGAGTATGTTTTTGTATTGTTTTGAGGGTTTTGTCTTTTATGTATAATGATTTTAATGGACGTTAAGTGTCAATAATCAACTAATTCTATTGGATGTTTAATATAAAAACTAATTTATAAGAAGGAAGAAAAGGAAATGTACTTCAACTAATTTAATTTGCATAAAATCAAATAAAAAACTTGAATGGTTAGTCTATTCTAGGCCAACACTATGTCTATGAAAAGCATAGCATTATTCTAGATACAATTGTATTCATTGATAAGATGAAAATGAAATCACTTCCTATCCTATCCTTGAAAACTCTTGATAAAAAATAAAACTAATCCTATTCTATGAAATGAAAGCAAGAAATATAAAAATAACTATGATCTACTACATGCTCAAATACTATTGTGTATATTCAATATAGGAAGATGTCAAAATCATCTTCTTGAAATGAATTAAGAAATTGTGTATACATTAGATGTGATATAAGAAAGCATAATAAAAGCATGGAAAGGAAAACTTGTAGTTACTATGTGATCTAGTGCCTCTTAGGCAACCCAGATTGAAAGAATTACCTTCTTGGACTTGTTGATCATCAGATTACACAATAGATGAACGCTTAATCTAAAAAAGAATGACAAAAACATAAGGAAAGAAACTAAATCACTATTTATTCTCAATGCCTCAAGAAATAAATACTGGAAAATAGTTGAATGCTACCTTCTTGAGAAGCTCTTTGGAAAACATAGGGTTAAACAGTGAATGTAAAGCTGAATCTAAGAAACCATTATAAAGACATGTGAAAGATAACTAAGTCAATGTATACTCTAATGCTGCAAGCAATCCAATTTTAGAAAATAGATAAAACACTACTTTCTTGATGCTCTCAGAAAACATAAAATTACACAGTGAGGTAAATCCCAAGAAACTACGTACCTCAGTTTGTGTGGAAGGGGTAGGTATTAAAAGAATTATCTAAATTTTTGTTGGATCTACATGGATTCTAGCTGTTGAGATATAGTGACCCAAGATGAGGCCCTCAGTCATCATCATGTGGCATTTTTCATGGCTTAAACAGAGCCTGGTAGAAATGCATCTTTACAGAACCTTATCTAATGTTTGTAATGCTGGCTCAAAGTCATCTCTGTAAGGTGTAAAGTCATATATGTACACCTCAAGCCCTTCATTTATCAAATCTAAAAAAATGCTAAGTATAGCCCTCTGGAATGTGGCAGGTGCATTGCACAGCCATAAAAGTAAGACCCTGTAAGCAAATGTCCCCCAAGGGTAGGTAAAGGTAGTCTTATCCTGGTCTTTAGGGGCAATTTGAATTTGTTTATAGTCGATGAATCCATCTAGGAAAGAAAAGAATTTTTTTCCTGCCAATGTGTCCAAAACCTGGTCAATGAACAGGAGGGGAAAATGGTATTTTTAGGTTGCTTTATTAAACTCTCTATAGTCAACACATATGCACCACTTTCCATTCTCTTTAGGAACCACTACTAATGGAGAGACCCATTTTCTATTAGATATAGGGTAGATGAAATTTACATCTAACAATTTTTGTAGTTCAGATTTAACAATGTCTCTAAGATGAGGGTTTAACCTTCATTGAGGTTGTCTAATGGACCTAGCATCCTTCTCTATATAGATGTGGTGCATGCATAATTGGGGATCAATTCCTTTCATGTCCAGGTAATCCCATACGAAGGCCTCTTTATATTTTCTCATAAGTTGAACAAGCTTCCGCTCCTAGTCAGCAGTCGGGTTTTTGTTAGTATTTAAAGTTTTTACTAGTTCAATTTCTATGGTCTTGCTATTATAAACAGAAGTTGTTGGTATTGATTGGTCGTTAATATCTCTTAACAGATATTCTTCTAATTTTTTATCGAGAGCTGCTTCGATCATGTGACATTTTGGATGGGATACAACATCTAGTTGGTTAATGTAAGTGTTAATGATGTCATCTTCTGTTTGATCCTTGAATTCGAGAGCATCTTCTATAGTTAGCGGAGATCTAATGTTTTTAGTTAGATATCATACAGGTTGTTTTTCTGTTTTTTATTATTGTTAAACTTGGTTGAGCTGGAGGATATAAGGCTAAATTATTCACATTGGTTCCTCTTGTTATAGTCATGCTGCCTGTTTGACAGCTTATGTAAGCATCCGCGGTTGCTAGCCAAGGTCTACCTAGAATTAGGGGATGTCCATCAAGTTAGCTTCTAGGATTGATGATAAGAAATTCTACTAGGTATTCCCAGGAGTCTACAGAAACCATTACATCCTGTAATGTGCCTTCTAGTTTGACTACTGATTAGTCTGCCAGCTCCAACAAGGTCATGGTTGGGTCCAAGGTTGTAATGCCAAGCTCTTGAAAAGTTGTTGTCGTAAGAATATTGATTGTTGCTCCTAAATCAACTAATGCATTGGGAAAGGAGCATCAATTTATTTGCATAGTGACTATAGGGTTTCCTGGGTCCTCATATTTTACAAGTGTTTCTCTGCCTGATAGTAAAGCATATAAGGTACCGACTACATGGATAGTTGGGGTTGTTTTTATTTTCCTCTTCGACATTTGTGTAGACAATTCCTTAATAGTTTTTGCATAAATTGGAATGTCTTGAATAGCCTGGAGGAGAGGTATTTTTACACACAAAATTTCCAATTCTCCTAGAAGGTCAAAATTGGGATATTTGATTGGGTGGTGTATGATTAATCTTTCTGGGAATGGTGGAGAAGAGGTGATTTTTTGAACATGAGTTTTCTATTTAACTATGTTCTCCACTTGTGGTGCTTGTTCTAAAGGTAACAAATCTTCAATTTGTATATTTTTATCCCCCCCTGATTCTATTATCCATCCAGACCTTAATTGAAGCTCATTGCACTCCCTTCACTAGGTTTCTAGCTCTGGTCCTTCAATAATTTTCACAGATTGAATCGATTTGTTGTTGGGGTTCAAGTTGGGTTGGGCTGGGAGCTACGGTCATAGGTTGGTCTGAGGGTTTTGTTGCAATGTGTAAGGTGTTGGCAGTGTAGGTTGAGGTAGTGGGATTGTTCTTGCTGGCTTGTTTGTAGGTCTTTGCCAACTTGACTCCTAGTTCTAGTTCTGTGAAGTGGAGGGTGACCACTGAGATTGATATGCATTATTCTGCCAGAATGGTGGGAAGTAAAAGGAATTTCAACAATTGTTATTTTTATTTGATTGTTTGGGCCAAGGTGGCATAGAGAATGGTTGTTGTGACCAATTGGAAAAAAGTGGCTGGTTCTGCTACATAGACCCTGGGTATTGTTGCAAATTATATTGCGAGGGTTGAAAGAAAAATGATGGATCAGTAGGCATATTTGTTTGTCATGGTTGCCATTGGCGACACTAGTTTAGTAGGTAGACTGGTTTTGTTTCCTCCTCTGCCTCCTTATAGATTGATTTTAACCCTGGGAGTGATGGGCAACTTTCTATGGCATGATCTTTAGTACATATGGCACAGCTTTGCACCATATTCAGTGGGCACTATTTTTGACTATGCTTCTTCATGCATCTAGGACAAAATATCACCTAGTTTTGTTCTACTTTAGCCTGCTTTTTCTTGGATTTCATAATGTCTAATTGCGTTGTCAAAGTTCCCAAAATATATGTTTTGAAATCCTCTAGCAGGTTGCCAATTTCTGCATGAGTTATACCTCCACCAGAGATTTTGTTGTCCCTAGTGGTCATGTCACATTCTGCTCGTTTCAATCTCATACTTCCTCTTGAGCACTTGATACACAATTTAATAATATTAGCATAATACTCTTGAGATATTTCACCTTTACCCATAATATTTAATGTCTCTACCCATTGTTCTTCCATCCCTTTAATCAGTGTAGTTTTTAGCACATTATTGAGCAAAGGCAGATTTGCATAGGGGGACCGTTGGAGGTTGTATTGAAAATGTTCTACATATTATTCCAATGTTTCACTAGGTCTTGCTCCCATCTGGAATATTTCATCTTTAAATTCCCTATATCTGCAATAGTCCTGATATTTCTTAAGGAAAGCATTTTTCATTTGATCTCAATCATTTATGGTTCCCCCAGCTAGCCCTATAAACCAATGCAAGGCTTCTCCTTTTAATGTAGAGGGAAATAGCTTTAGTTTTTGTGTGTCAGTGGTAAAATCATAACACCGGCATAATACATCAAATTCAAATAGAAATGCATCTGGATCCTCTGATGTTAGTCCATGAAAGGTGGGAATATTGTGGAGAGGGATAGCTTTCATGGGTGCATTGACAGCTATGTCAATGATGGGATACTGCAATGTAGAGGTCTGGGTTGCTTGTGGGTTGTTGGCCATTTGATCAAATATATGCTAGTACCCTTCTGGGATCTCTAGAGAGTTATTGCTAGGATGATTAGAAGGGGTCGGAATGATCTTAACAACACTCCCACGGTCTGGGATACTGGGCGTTCCTTATTGAATTACTACCTGAGGGGATCTTGACTCCTCTATTTCCCCTATTTCTCCTCCTCCTTCATGAATATTACAAGAATTCCCTTCTTGTAAGGAAATTGGGCGTGAATTTTCAATTTCTTGAAAACTCTTCTCAGTCCCTACTGTTTTGCTGTGGACCTCAGTGTAGGCTACAGATGGTGAGCCTGTGGCCTGAAGGGAGATAGTAGATTGTCTAGAAGCAATGTTTCTGGGACCTACTGATGGCTGAGATTCATATTTCTTTAACATGTTGTCTATTAAAGTTGATCGTCCAAGGGTCACTGGTCCCTTTGATCTATCGGGTTTGGGTAGTGGAATTGGATTGCTTTCAGTTTTTTTCTTCTTAGTCATTCATGCGTTGAAACTTGATTGGATTGTTAAGCGGAATATTTATCTAAGAAACTTGATTTGCAATGAAAGAAAGTTGAATCAATGACAATACTGTGAAGGATATAAAGTAAAGAGATTTTTTTAACACTAGAAGATAATAAACAGCACAACGATAAAATCACAGAAAGCAAGAATACTATCAAACAATCACACTTGCAAGAATTGGAAATGTATGTCACAAGAAGAGCAGTTGAATCCACCAAAGGTTGGGCCCTTAGCACCAGCGAAACACAACTAAGTTACTTGAGGAAATGAGAGAGAACAACAACTTTACTTATATATTAATCATAAAACTAAATGAGAATTACAATTTATTCATGTTCTTCTCAACAGTGAGAGTCTGTGATTATAGTTACAATTAAAATAATATGGAAATTCATCCTCCTCTATTCTTCTTACAAAACGTCTCCTTTTATAATAGGAAAGGGTGAAAAGATAAATGATAAACACGATCCATCAAGATCGAGAGAGATCCTGAGAGATTTGCAACAATTTTCCATTTTCAGAGATTGTTTTCTTTCCTACGTTGATCCTACTAATTTTCTTTTGGTCATATCTACAACTACCATGTTGCTTCTTTGGCTTGCCGATTCTTGTTGTTCCTTCTTAGGGAACGACATTTGCCCCTTTCATTGTTTTCCAGCATAAAGGAAAGTAATAATTAGCTAAGTCATAACTGTAAGTGATTTCTTCATTTCTTACCATAATTCCTTAATAGATTAGCACATTGAGATATAGAAAGGTTAAGAATAAAGGAAAAGGATAATGATTTTAATAGAAAATGCATACGTTTTCCATGACCCAACACACGTGAGGCAACATTGCATAGTCCTGGAGGGAACCGATCAACTTGTGAGTTGTTAGCGCTCAAATCTGCCTTAGGCTGAAATAAGGCAAGACTCAAGGCCACATCAAACCACGCTTAGCCTCGTAGCTAGCCCTACGAGGATAGGAGAGGGCTCTCTCCAGGTCAAACCCAGCAAAATATGATTGAAATGGCTCGAGATAACCGAATTGATCACTGATTTTAGGCTAGGTATGAAGTACAAAGAGTTTGGAATTGAGTTTTAATAATTTTGTTGAATTCAGGGGAAAGGCAAATTTGGGTGCGGGGATGAGGCACAGTTTTTGTAGAGGTCTACTTGGGGCAAGGTAGGCGATTGTTTTGATGCTTTAAAGCAAGTGAGATGGATAGATCAGACTGGTGAGGAGCTAAGGAGAGCAAGGGAGTCTCAAGGATTCTCCTTAAACTGAAGAAAACATAGAAGATTAAACAAATTTAAAGGCAGAGCATATCAATTTCATGGATTCTACCTTAACACTTCATTTGTTTAATAACAGAAGATTTAATAGAGATAATGATGCACATACACAACTTAAAAGTACTGAGAGAAACACACCATCAACACATAAGGCCACATGGATCCCAAATAGTGTTGTAAAACCCTGGTCTTTCCTTTGCCAAAATTGCAGATAAGATATGTACAATATAGTGTCAAGCTATTCCCAAGAGTGCAACCTCTCCAAACCCTGAAAATGATTGAGAAATTACATCATATAGACCATCCTAACTCCTTTCCTTGCCTCTAGGGGTCGAGCTCATCATTCTAGGAGCTGTTTGAACTAATTCTAAACAAGGAACTGAAATCTAGGTAGTCAAACAACTTACCCCTATATGCTAGGAAACTAATTCATTCATTTAATTTTCACCTTTTAGTGAATGAATCCTTTAGAACAAGTAAAAATGTGCCAAAATTAAATCATACACATCAAATTACATCAAGCTGGGTCAAACATCACATCAAGAGGTGAAACTAGTCATAATTGGCCAAAATTCTGAGCTGGAAGGTGAAAATTTGACCAAAAAACCCTGTCCGCCGCGCGCCTGAGCCCTGTGCGCTGCACGCATTTCCACCTACTTTTGGGGCACTTTCCGGCATCCAAATTGAGCTCAGGTTGGCGTGTTGGAAATCCTTGGATGTCTACTTTCCAATCCAAGCGGCATTTTCCAATTTGGTCTCCATTTGACCCTCCAAAAGTGGATTCTCCCAAAAGTACTACCCGCTGATGCAAAAAGTGGCAGAAAGGTTATTTTCATGATGTTTTTTGAGCTTTTGATCACCCAAAACTTGATGAAATGCCTTGGAAATTACTGAGCATGTGTATTTCATCATGCAAAATCCAAAAATGTAAGCCACCTGTGATTTGGACCTCTCCATTTTGTGGGTTGCGTGCTGAGCGCGACGCATAAAACCCAAAAACCTGTTTCGCAAGCCAAAAATTTTGAAACGACAAAATTTTCTCCAAATTTTCCCAAAATTGGAGTGAATACCCTCCATCATGTACCATGCTCAACTAATGAAGCCTCGGCCAAAGCAGATCATGCCTCTTGCATTGTTTTTGTGCTTTTCTCAAACGGCTCTTGAGGATCTTCATTCTCGCTTTGCAAACGTGCATGCGAGCCCAATAGTGGGTCTTCATGTGGAAAAGCATGTCCTTGTCCCTGTTTGCCTTTTCCAACAACTTTTCCAAGTGAGTGTTCACCCAGATGAGTATTGATTCCCGATCAATATGTGTCAAAACACCAGGTCTCCTACGAGCCAATTCCCGGTCTTCACGAATCTTGCGCAGCTCATAAAGTTCATGCTCATCCTCCCACTGCTTGTTGCGCTGCTCTAAGTAGTTGATCACCCATTTAGCCATCTGCAATTTCTTTTGCAGCAACTCATTCTTGGCCCTTTGCTCTCTGATGATCTCTTTGAGCTCTGAATTGGGCGAACTAGCATCAACATCAATGATACCGGTATCCTGAACTCTTGAAGGACCCTCTTCAACCATGGGTCTCTTGCCCCTGTCCTGACTCTGTACCTGTGCTGTGAATGGAAGCGAGACCCCTTCCACATGATGTAGAGATAATAGTCGCTCTGTTGATGATGTTAACGAGACCCCTTCCACCCCGGGTGGAGATAGTACTCGTCGTGCAGCTGCAAATAAGGCCCTGGGGCCTTTCTGATATGTCACATATGCTAGAGCATCAACATGTTCGGTCTCATGAATGTCAAACTGTTGTGAAGGCCCTCCCTCATCATGGACGATCTCTGGAGGAGGCTGTAGCGTGGAAAAGAAATCAGGGGAGATGAAATCCTCCCAAGCAATACCTTGTTGTGCCAACTGATGCATCACTATGATTTTGATCAATGTATAGTGATATATGCTCCTGGGCTGATGTGTCGGGGTTTTCCTCTGTACTAAGGGTACCATCCTCTCTATGTTTCGGCACATGAAAAATGGATTGTTCATCATACGTACCCATGTGAAATTCATCAACAAATGAACATGGTGCGCATAGAGACGTGAGAATCTACCCTCACAGCTGAAATACCGAATGATGAGTTTCATCAATGGTTCAAACTCATCTTTCAGGTATCTGAAAGGAAAGGCCACGCTCAAGTGTCTGATATATGCGGGCTTGACATATGGCTCATAATAATATCTGTCTAGCATCTGGCGTTTACTCCATTCCTCCCCCACATTTGGTATCCCGGTGGCCTGAGAAATAGTGTCGGGTGACAAAGTGAAATCCACTCTGGCAAGGTTCACATGACCATCCTGTAAGTTAAGGACAAATAGACAGACCAATTCCCGATGATGCTGAATTTGTGAGATCATATCACAATATTGGTAACATGTTTGGCACCAAAAACAATCCATTGCAAGCAGTGAGGAAAAGAGGTAGGCTCCTCCCTAACATGCTGTCCACTCTTGCCACCTTTGTGATATCTCTGTGGCACATTAGGCATAGTGACCTCCAGTGTAGAGTCACTATCATAATCCTGCTCATATTCGGACTCGGTCTCTGACATGTTCTTTAACAACAAGGTGGCTAGAATATATATATTTGCTGATATAAAATTGTGTGCCAAAAGTTGACTGTTGACTTTTTGTCTCTTTATAAAAATGTTGTAATGAAGGGCACATAAATGATGGGAATTGTTAGGAAAAGGGAAGCATTAGGGAAATGGGAACAATGGAAATAAAATGAGGAAATTAGGGAAGGGAAAGGGGCATAGAAATGTTTTAGGGTTTTGAAATAAGGTAGGGATCATATGGTTATAGGAAAAGGGAGAGTTTAGGGTTTTGAGAGAGGAAGATGAAGAGTTTGATAAGGAATAATTAGGAAAAATAGTTTGGGGAATATAGGAAATGTGAAACAAGGGAAAAAGAAGCATTGGCAACAATAATTTTTTTTAAAAACCCTACAACAAACTTTGCACTTGAAACCTTATAGCAATTTGATGAATATGGAGGGTGTTGTACACTTGGTTTTCATGACAAAGAGAAGCTAATTTCTTCATATATACCATCCAAAAACAAAACCAAGTCATGATTACAGGCCTACCTGAGAATTTAGGTGTGAGGAGAGGTAATTGAGCGATTTCTTGGTGAATTTGCAGGCACAAAACTATGCGGCACGCGCTTTACCCAATGCGCCGCGCGCTCTGAGTGCACCATGCCTGTGTTAAATTACACAAGAAAAAGTGGCCTGATGCGCCACGCACCTCTGGTGTGCCGCGCACCTATGCTGATGCGCCGCGCACCCTGGAGCTGACCCAAATACTCACAAGCTTGCCTCAAACTTGCAAAATCACCCTTGAATGATACTCTTAGCTCTCAAAATGTGTAATAAGTTGCAAATGAGGAGAAATGACTTGATATAGCTTCCATCTTGATTTTTTCTCTATGAAAACCCATTTTTCTTATGTTTGGTTGTTGAAACTTTTTCAAAATTAATAGGCTCTGACCTTTTTGGTTTCCTTCATAAAATAGGTTGAAATGATGATTTTCTCTCATAATTTTTTGCAGGGATAGCTCTGATATGCTTCAGCAAAGGAGACTAGGGCTGCACCTGAACAATTGAAGAACTGAAAATTTTGACAATTTTTACAAAAATGAGGTGGCAACTTGTCTTCAAAACAAAGTTTTGAAGAGAAGTCCTTATTCAGCTGTACAATGGTGAGAACTATTGAAGTGATGATCTATCAAAGGCATCCCTCTAGCCTGCTGGTCTTCTAAGACTTTTCAAGACTAGTTTAACTCAAACCCTAGACCTAGACCTAAAAATTTTAAAAATGACTTGTGAAGCTTTATGA
Source organism: Pinus taeda (assembly GCA_000404065.3). NCBI lineage: Eukaryota > Viridiplantae > Streptophyta > Pinopsida > Pinales > Pinaceae > Pinus > Pinus taeda. Next base: position 239,790 of record APFE031261701.1, read on the forward strand.
CTCATCCTAAACCAGTAGTGATATGCACGAGGGGAATGAATGACACAGACCACTCCATTAGAGTTATGGCATGCCTAACGAAACGCAACTAATGAAAACTGGTGGGGCACCTAAAATATGAAATGCAAAAAAGAGATTTGATCTTTGATGGAGGGATAACTAGACCGACTCTAACATTGGCTCCAATGGGGATGGTAGCTCCTTGGAGATGCCAAGAACCGCAGATATCTGTAAGAGCTAGACAGTTCCTTCATCCATGGTGCGATGGAGTCATTATTTGAACGGATAACAGAAAACCTTTGACACACTTATTGAATGAAAACTTGACTCAAACTGACTCGATGGAAAACTGAAATAACTTGAAAAAACTGACTCAACAGACCAAACAAAAATGACTAATGACTGACCTAAAACGAGACTTTAAAAATCTTTTGGAAAAAAGGCAGCAATCCATCAAGATTTGGAATCATGATGACAACCACCTGCATACTAATGAAATATGTACAATCATGTGTAATGAGATTTCCAATGTAACCAATCCAATAGATGGCTACATACCAAATTTCTGCTCTCACTTTTCTTGAGTAGGCGGAACGATTTACATGTAGGCAACTCACAATAACTACTGAAACCAAGGATTATGATAACGAACCAAGCAAGATTTATCTTCTCTAGTGCTTGCAAAAAGGATGCCGAAGGGATCTTGGTAATCCTGAAGCACTATCTTGTCTTGAAATCCAACAGCAAAAATACAAGTACTCGCTTCATGCTGATCTGAAAGAACAATTGATTTTCGAGGAATGGGAATGCACAGAGAAGTATGTGCTTCTACCATCTGAGTGTTAGCTCTAGGTTCCTTGATGATGAGAAATCCTGGCATATTGTCTCACTCAAGCTCATACTCCTCATCTTCATGGTCTAGGTCATTATTAAACAAAAAGCAATCTTCAATATTATCAAACATGACAGCCTTATCATCTTTGTGAAAGAAAATATTATCTGTTTGCTGATCTATAGAACTAATGACAAGACCGTCATTATTTTCAAAAGAGGAAGAAATTTCGCCAACACTTTCTTGACCATGTGTGCACTGCAAATCTGCTTTAGCTTGGGCTGTAACATGACCTTTCAAGAGTTGGTCTATCTCATCTTCAGACAAAGGAGATAATGATTTTTGTTTTCTTTTTCTCAAACAGTAATTGTCTTCATATGACATGGCAATCAAATTATCATTTACCATTGAGTTATCAAAAGAAGATTTCTCGCTTACCTGAACAAAGATCCCATCTTGTTGTCCATGAAATGACCGGATTACCTCCTCATGAAGGCTTTGGTCAATAACTTTGTCTTCTTCATTCCAGATGATGTCAACAATAGAGCTCTCCTTCATGGGATTCAGAACAAGGTTGTCTTCATCATCACGATCTGAATCTAGATTTGAAATGGCTGACTTGAATTTATCACATTCTGAAATTGAAACTTGACTTTCATGCATGTTGTCTTCTTCTATGGATAGATCTGGAATAAAACCTTCTCCTTCATCATTTTCAGCCATGTGGCCATCTTCAACCTGCTGATTTTGATTCTGCTGCAAATTTTCCTGATCGTCTTTATGTTACTGAAATGGATTTTCATATAGGGCTTCCATGATCTCATCATCCATGAAATTATCATGTTCATAATATTTCTCAAGGCTTTCAATAAAAGTAGAACCATGTTTGCAACAATCATGAACTAATTTTAATGATGGATAAGATACTTGATATCTTTCAATGAACAGAGCATGAAAATCCTTTAAACAGTAAATACAGGCTGGCGACAAATTTTCATACCAAGATTGGGCTTCGCCTTCGAGAGTGGCCATGAATATCTTCATCAAGCAATCTTCATGAAAATCAACCTTCAACTTGCGAATATGCATGTGAAATTTGATCAAATGTAAAGCATCATCTTTTTTACCATCATTTTTAAACGTAGGCAGATTCCTTGACCAATCTACCTTGGGCATCTTCTTCGGAAAACCTGGAATGTGATCTCGGCTCATGGGAGCGTATCTTCTCATGATTCTATCCATCTTGAAAATCTCATAGCTATTGATATCCCTGCAGTGAAGTCACCATGAAGCATCGATTTCTGGATTGTTCAGTGAATGGAGTTGCCAAGTGAATGATTTCACCCTTGCTAGTGTCTGATCATTGTCCACCATCAACAATCAGATCTAAACTTGATACATGTACTGGGGCAAGTAACAATTTAAGTGTTACAATTACAAGCTACAACGGAGATCAACTGAAGCAACGTTTATCTACTATGCACTAGTAGAGCAATGTGCAGTTCGAAGGCTACCTGGCGTGACTTCAGACTCCGTCTGTAGCTATAAATCAAATAAAACCAACAAGAAAACCAATTCTTCCCCAGTGGATTCGCCACTATGTTAGCGCTCAAATCTACCTTAGGCTGAAATAAGGTAAGACTCAAGGCCACATCAAACCACGCTCAGCCTTGTAGCTAGCCCTACGAGGACAAGAGAGGGCTCTCTCTAGGTCAAACTCGGCAAAAGATAATCGAAAAGCCTCGATATGACTGAATTGATGACTAATTTTAGGCTAGGTATGAAGTACAAAGAGTTTAGAATTGAGTTTTAATAATTTTGTTGAAATCAAGGGAAAGGCAAATTTGGGTGCGGGGATGAGGCACAGTTTTTGGAGAAGTCTACTTGGGGCAAGATAGGTGATTGTTTTGATGCCTTAAAGAAGGTGAGATGGGTAGATCAGACTGGTGAGGAGCTAAGGAGAGCAAGGGAGTTTCAAGGATTCTCCTTAATCTAAAGAAAACATAGAAGATTAAACAAATTTAAAGGAAGAGCATAGCAATTTCATGGATTCTACCTTAACACTTCATTTGTTTAATAACAGAAGTTTCAATAGAAATAGTGATGCACATACACAACTTAAAAGTACTGATAGAAGGACACCATCAACACATAAAGCCACATGGATCCCAAATAGTGCTGCAAAACCCTGGTCTTTCCTTTGCCAAAAATGCTGATAAGATATGTACAATATAGTGTCAAGCTATTCCCAAGATTCCAACCCTGAAAATGACTAAGAAAATACATAATATAGGAAAGCTAACACATTCCGTTGCCTCTAGGGGTCGAGCTCATCATCCTAGGAGTTGTTTCAACCAATTCTAAACTAAGCACTAGAGTCTAGGCAGTCAAAAATACTTGCCTCTATAAGCTAGGAAACCAATTCATTCATTACATTTTTGCTATTTTATGAATGAATCATCTGGAATAGGTAAATAAGTGTCATAACAACATAAATATCCAATAATTACATCAAGGAGGGTGAAAAATCCCATCACAAGTCAAAACAGGTGAAACTAGCTTGATTCGTTGAGCTGAGGAAGAAAACTGAGCCAAAACACCCTGTGCGCCACTCGCCTGAGCCCTGTGCGTTGCGTGCCTTCGCAACTACTTTTGGGGTTCGTCCTGGTATCCAAATTGAGCTCAGGTTGGCTTGTTGGAAAGGCCTAGATATCTACTTTCCAACTCAAGTGGAATTTTCCAATTTGGTCTCCATTTGACTCTCCAAAAGTGACTTCTCCCAGAAGTACTACCTGCTGGTGCAAAAAGTGGCAAAAAGCTGATTTTCATGACGTTTTTTGAGCTTTTGATCACCCAAAACTTGATGAAATGCCTTGGAAATTGTTGAGCATGTGTATTTCATCATGAAAAATCCAAAAATGTAAGCCACCTATGATTTGGAGCTCCCCATATTGTGGGTCGCGTGTTGAGCGCGACGCATAGAACCCAAAAACCTGTTTCGTAAGCCAAAAAATTTTGAAATGACAAAATTTTCTCCAAATTTTCCCAAAATTGGAGTGAAGACCATCCATCATGTATCATGCTCAACTAGTGAAGCCTCGGCCAAAACTCGAAGCAGATCAAGCCTTTTGCGTTGTTTTTGTGCTTTGTTCAAATGCCTTTTGAGGACCTTCATTCTCGCTTTGCAAACATGCATGCAAGCCCAACAGTAAGCCTTCATGTTGCGAACCATGTCCTTGTCCCTGTTTGCCTTCGCCAACAACTTTTCCAAGTGATTGTTCACCTGGATGAACATTGATTCCCGATCAATAGGTGTCAAATCACCGGGTCTCCTACGAGCCAATTCCCGGTCTTCACGAATCTTGCGCAGCTCATAAAGTTCATGCTCATCCTCCAACTGCTTGTTGCGCTACTCTAAGTAGTTTATCACGCATTTAGCCATCTGCAATGTCTTTTGCAATGACTCATTCTCGGCCCTTTGCTCTCGGATAATCTCCTTAAGCTCTGAGTTGGGCGAACTAGCATCAACATCAATGATACCGGTATCCATAACTCCTGAAGGACCCTTATCAACCATGGGTCTCTTGCCCCTATCCTGAATCTGTACATGTGCTGTATATGGAAGCGAGACCCCTTCCACATGATGTGGAGATAATACTCGCTCTGCTGATGATGTCAACGAGATCCCTTCCACCCCGGGTGGAGAAAGCACTCGTCGTGCAGCTGCAAGTAAGGCCGTGGGGCCTTTCTGATATGTCACATATGTTGGAGCATCAACATGCTTGGTCTCATGAATGTCAAACTGCTGTGAAGGCCCTCCCTCATCATGGACGATCTCTGGAGGAGGCTGTAGCACGGAAAAGAAATCACGGGAGATGAAATCCTCCCAAGCAATACCCTGTTGTGCCAACTGATGCATCACTATCATTTTGATCAATGAATAGTGATATATCCTCATGTGCTGATGTGCCGGGGTCTTCCTCTGTACTAAGGTTACCATCCTCTCTATGTTTCGGCACATGAAAAATAGAATGCTCATCATACGTACCCGTGTGAAATGCATCAACAAGCGTACATGGTACACAAAGAGATGTGAAAATCTGCCCTCACAGCTGAAATACTGAATGATGAGTTTCATCAATGGTGCAAACTCATCTTTCAGGTATCTGAAAGGAAAGGCCGCGCTCAAATGTCTGATATATGCGAGCTTGACATATGGCTCATAATAATATCTTCTCTAGCATCTGGCGTTTACTCCATTCCTCCCCCACATTTGGTATCCCGGTGGCTTGAGAAATAGTGTCAGGTGACAAAGTGAAATCCACTCCTGCAAGGTTCACATGACCATCCTGTAAGTTAAGGACAAATGGACGAACCAATTCCCGATGATGCTGAGTTTGTGAGATCATCTCACAATATTGGTAACATGTTTGGTGCCGAAAACAATCCATTGCAAGCGGGCAAGCTTGCAATTGAGCCAAAGAGGTAGGCTCCTCCCTAACATGCTGTCTACTCTTGCCACCTTTGTGATATCTCTGTGGCACATTATGCACAGTGACCTCTGGTGTAGAGTCACTATCATAATCGTGCTCATATTCGGACTCAGCCTCTGACATGTTCTTTAACAACAAGGTGGCTCGAATATATATATATATGCTGATATAAAACTGTATGCCAAAAGTTGACTGTTGACATTTTGTCTCTTTATAAAAATGTTGTAACCAAGGGGACATAAATGACGGGAATTGTTAGGAAAAGGGAAGCATTAGGGAAATGGGAACAATGGAAATAAAATGAGGAAATTAGGGAAGGGAAAGGGGCATAGAAATGTTTTAGGGT